>CANUEY010383206.1:0-30774 GCA_948099555.1 Croton setiger
TAAATAAATAATAGTAATTTTGTATGTTTAATATTTGGTTATGTTTGATATCTGAAAAATGTATGTTTTATGTTAAGTTATTATATGATGATATAGTTTAACATGATAATTAAAATGGTGATATAAGTTGATAAAAAAAAAAATATGACATGTTTTATAACGTAAGATATAAGAGAGGACGCTACACAAGTTTAGCAAGTTTGGAGACAAAATTCAGCCTCTCTCCTTGAAAATCCTCTTTGTTGACTCGATTCTGACTTTGATCATAAACACTGTTGGCCTCTCTATTAGGGAGAGTCATCTTTGAAAATCTTGCTCACATTATTTTGAAATTGTCCAAAGGCTACCTAAAGGTTTTCAATTCTTCCCTTGTTGGCTGCCATGCTCTGATACCAACTGATAGGTTTCAATCAGAGTAAGATATTTAAATAGTGATTCTACTTTTGGTGAGAATAAACCAGGGAGTTTTCTTTTTGAAAATATTGTATGCCTTCCATATGCACAATTAACGAATTTAAATACACGAAATAGATAATCACTACTTCTAAAAATAAGCGACTAACCACTAAGATAATATTAAACCTGTTCTAAAGTCAACAAGGGCTTATTCCCTAAGCATAGCCAAGAATTACTTCCAATTAAGATGACAATTTTGACTAATCTAAAAATCATGCAAAATAATTAAATACTATCTAGCAGAAATAGGAATATATTCTACGATTTCTAGAAACATTCATAACCTAGCAGGGTATGACTCAAAATATACCAATCTGATCTTCTTGCAGAAAAAAACTCTAACCATCATAATGTATATGTTCCTTCATAATCAAAATACAATTCAAAATAAAACATAAACATCTCTTCAAAACACAAAAATCAAATAGAAATCAAAAGAAAAATGGAAAAATCCACAAATTTAAAAAAAAAAAAAAAGGAATACACTCTAGAATATGCGAGATCTGGAGTTAAGACAACAGAAAAGCTCTTCTTCAATTTCGAAAAAGGTGCAAAAGGAAAATGTAAAATTTGAAAGTTTTGGGAATTGGTTTAACGCACTTCTTCCCTTCTTCTATCACAAAATCTAGTTTGTTATTCTAAGAGTATAAATCTATTTTTCACTTAAAAGATGCTATTTACTTAAAATTTAAAAACAAAGTGTTACTTACTGAATTGAAATTTCAAAATGTAATATCTACTATTATTTAAAGAAAAGCAAAAATGGATGCTAGACTATCTACATTTCCATATTTTCTTAGGAAAATTTTATCTGTGAATATTTTATGTTTTATTCTTTTCGTTTAATATTAATTCATTTCATTTTGGATTAAACCATTAGTGTCCTTAGTCTATTAGAGCATTTACGGTGATAGAGACAAAGATATCGTGTACCAGAAAAAACATTAAAAATTGCTTGCCTTGTGACTATGAAGATTTTATGTGGAGACCAGAGCGTGCACAAGACACTTTGTTGGCTATCTCACTATTCAAAATGTCTATGAACAAAATGTAGACAAAATATAAAAATTTAAACTTACACATAAATAAAATTTACAAAAATCATTTAAATTGATTATTGTGGAGCCATAAAAATTCAATTTATGTGATTATGCATTGTGTGAGTGAAGACCATTTTTTATAGGGGATATTTTCAATGACATGAAATGCATATTTTTAGAAAATGGATAATACAAAATGCGTCCTTAGATTTTGCTGAGCATCTACAGTGATGGAGACAAGAATGTTATGTGATAGAAAAATAAATAAAATGACCTTGGTACTGTGATTATGGATAGTTTTTGTGAAGGCCAGGGTATGGTAACACTTTCTTAGCTCACTCCCAGTTCAAGTATCTACCACTCAAATATAGAAATGTTTCAAAAATTAAAATTTCACATAAATAAAATTTTTTGAAAATTAATTATTGTAGAGCCACAAAAAATTTAATGTGTAGGACTACTATTCATTGTGATAGATGAAAATTTATAGTTGAGAACATTGTGTATTTTTTTTTTTTTTTTTTTGAAAAATGGTCCTATAAAAATTGTCCTGAGTCTAACTATTGCTGATGCTCTTAGGCTAATCCTAAAATTGCTTGCATTAGATTAGCATATTTAGAGGTAAATTACTTCCTATAAATATTTGGACTATTTTATATTTTTAGCAAATAGCATAAAAAGGAAGTTATTTTTTAATAAAATAGCAAATATATTTTATATTTAGAAAAATAGTACGAAATATAGTAATTTTTTTTAAAGAAAATTTTAGAAAATAAATATATATTTTCTCATATATTATATTTTTTCTACATAGGAAAAAAACTATATTTCTAATTATAGAACATATTATTCTATTTTATTAAATATCAAACATGTGTGTTATTTATTTAAAATCAAATCATAAATTGCCCTATTTATTATAATAATCCTAACTATTATTTTTTTCCGTTCACAAAGATAAACTCTCGCTCTTTTATTAGAATTGTAAATGAGTCGAAGCGTTTATGAGAGAGGTTCAGAACTTGCTCGATTAAAGCTTGATTCTATAAATAAATGAGCCAAACTCAAGTTCAGCACTACTCGACTCATTTAGAGCTCTGACCCTTACTTAACGAGTAAGAGTGTCCAACCACTTATTCATATTATTAATTTATTTCTAAACTAAAATATATGAATTCTCATTAAACTTTTTGATATTTTTATTTAAATAAAAATGGAAATTCTGATACTACTTATTAGATGAGAATAGCTGCTATAATTGAATAAGTGAGTTCACATGCACAATTCCTTTAGTCTACTGCTATAAATACAACACACATACTCTATCCTCTTTGCATATCTCAACTTCTCATATATCTTATCTTTTTCTTTTTCTCTCTCCTCTCTCTCTCTCTCTCTCTCTCTCTCTCTCTCTCTCTCTCTCTCTCTCTCTCTCTCTCTCTCTCTCTCTCTCTCTCTCTCTCTCTCTCTTATACATATCAACAAAAAACCAAAGATGTTCAAGGTTAAGGTTGCCACCCTTTTGTTCTTAACTGCTCTCCTCCTCTGTTCCACCCTGACCTTCGCCGCTCGCCGCGAGCCAGCCTCTCCCAGTGGCTCCTCTACTCACGACGTTCAAGAGGTTAGATAAAAATCAAAATCTTTTACGGCAATAAAAACATAAACTTATTATCAGAAAAAATAGCATCCTGACGTGTTTGGTTTTGCCTTTTTCCTCTTTATAGGTGTTTGGAAAAGAGAATAAAAGTACAGAGAGCTGTGAATGTGTTGGGGAAGAAGAGTGTTTGATAAGAAGGACTCTTGCTGCTCATATTGACTATATCTATACTCAGAAGCATAATCCATGAATGAATTTGTTTTATTTACTAATCACTATATATTATATACATAATACATCTTATATATATTCTTATATAAGTGTGGATTATGCAGTATATATATAACTTGTTAGTGAAAATTAACAAGGTGGTTTTGTGTGTTAGTATAATTAAAATTATATAATCCGTTTGGATCTTCTTGCCAATATTCTCAACTTTTTTTCCCCTTTTTCATAAAAGATCATCTATACTTAAACATTTATTTTTGCCGAGCAGAGCATTTATCTTATAATTAGCTGTGTTTTTATTATTAATTAAATAAAAACTTTTGATTAATCCTTCTTAAAATTTACAAGTTTCAAAATATCTTTGTTAACATAAGGCAAAGTAAATTTATTTTAATTTGACAATATTGTTTCAATCCATATTATGATGCAAGCTTATGCCAACCGCTTACGGTTAATTGTTCCTTCTAACAACGCGGGTTTGATTAACTAATATTCTTTTCTCTCTAATATGACATAATCTTCTTCTTAAACTGAAATCAATAGACCAAAATTGAAATCATAGACACCGGTTCAACTTTTGGTTTCACTTTATACCTGTGGTTCATATTGGACCGAAATCGTGAACCTGTGAGTCCAAATTGAAATTAAGAAGATTTGTATTTGACTAATGGGAAATTGATGACAAAAAGTGAGTTTCTTTTATAATTAATTTTCGGCTTGAACTTCACATGATTGATAAGGTTATTAATAATAAATTACTATCACTTTTTGGTGGTTTAATTATTTAGTGCATAATACTTAATTATTTGTTTAAATGGTGCTTAATTCTTTATGATCTATGTTTAATCAGAATTTAATGCAAACAACTACTCTTGTATATTTAGTTGAGAAATAACAAACCACTTCTTAACCCAAATATACAGTTGGCGGTTGAGTGGAATTAATTTCATATCAATGCGTTAAAGTTTCTTCAACTTTATTTGCAATTAGAGTATGCAAATTTGTTGTTACCAAAATAAAAATAAAAAACGTTTTAAATGAAATCTCGTATTAAACGTATCCAAAAATAAAAATTTCCTTTTCTAAAAAAAATGGTACTATTTTGCTAACTAAGTCCTATAAGAAAAAATGAAAAACAGAATTGTTAAGGTTAATTTTGCATTACGCAAGCATGTGGTGGCCTTTGTATTGTAGCCTAAATTATGTGGACCAGAAAGTAGCCCCTTAAGGTTTGACAAATGCATAGTGATGGTTTTGGTCCTTGCATTCTTTGAATATTCATCAATTGTGATTGGCTATTTGCAGTCAACAACATTAGAATGATTTCGGTGCCTATCCTTACAAACATTACATCATTCTTAAATAACTCCCTATTTTCTTGCATTAGTTTAATTGTCTTAAATTATAGTATATAGTGTGAACTGAATGCACTAACATTAGATTTTTCGCTAGCTTTTGTGCAAATGAAAATGGATAATTACTGAGTTCAATTTATCCAAATCATATTTTACCGTCGATCAAGTTCATATTTTTTACAGTGCGTGTTGCTCCATATTATACAGTCCATGAAGAGAATCACACCTTATTTTGTGGTATGATTCATAGTACAATGATTATATTTTAAGTTGTGTTGATTGATGAGGAATGTGATAAGATATCACAAGTTGTTAATGTTGATTATTGATGATTTATGGATTTAATTAGTATAAAATCATCCTAATGTCAATCTACCTTCTGCCTTCTTTTGGCCATAGTGCTTTCTTTAATCACATACCTATTAAGATACAACAACTATTTGCAACTTGCCAGAATGCTTTATCGTTAAGCTGTGCATTGTTTTTATTATTATTACTTTCAGATCTTAATTAAATTAATAACTCAATTGTTGGTGCCTGTGCCTTTCTTATTTAAACAAATGGTAAATTTATATGGTACATTATTGGATTGGTTAATATTCCGCATATAGAAAATATGGTGAAAGAAAGAGGGAAAAAAAATAGTTAACAAATAAATGAAAGGCACTTTTGTCCAAACACTAAAAAATTGGCATTAATTTAAGGACATGCACCAACCTAAATGTAGGTTTCTAAATTTCTATTAGCACATGAGTGAAATGGAAGATTTTAGGAGAAAAAAATATGTCGAACTCAAGAATTTTCGAAAAAGGGTATTACTAAAATATATATTTGCAGGAAAATTATTTTTCGAAAAATGTGATTTGAAAGTATTTTGGTATTAGCCATAATATAATTCTTCTTCTATTTTCAAACAAGAAACTCACAAAATGCCAAATTTGGTGGTAAAATTAGTCATGATAAATGTTCTTATTCTTCCATTTTCAAACAAGGTGAAACTTTCAAAATTGCCAAATATAATTTCTTAATAGAGCCGCCACGAAACCTTGCAAATCCGAAGCTTTCCGCTCAAAATTTCACATCACTTTTATTTCCAAAACAAGCAGTCTCTAACAACAGCCAATGAAATATAAAATGAACAGTGGTGACAGCAATGGCGGGCGTTAAAAGAAGGAAAATGAAAAAATAAAAAGATACGACTGAGTGGGAGAAGAAGAGAGAAAATAGGGTTAGAGACAAAAGAAGTATAATTATAAGGACTGCTATAATTACCTGAATTTGTTCTTAGAAGATACCGGTTGTTTATGTGCCAGTATGGGCAGGTTGTGCAGAAGATGTTTGCTGGGCACTCATTACCAGTGGAAGTTTTTCAATTGAATCAGCTTATCACCTTTTACGTGAATCAGCATAGGATTACTCACAATCCTTGTGGAAAAGGATTTGGAAACAGGAAGGCATCCAGTGAGCGAGGAATTCCTAGTGGATTGTTGTTAATCAGGCTCTCTCGACTAATGTTCAACGAGTAATGCAACATATGGGTGAGGATGAATTTTGCGGGTGCTATGGGTTACAAGCAGATTGAAGGAATGCTAGAAATAAAAGAAGAGTTTTATTGATAATAGAATTAGTTTACAATCAGTTTTTACTAGGTTCAAGACAAAAATACAATTTGTAATCTTTATTTAAACTGTACAGAACTAAAAGGAATAATACAAGTCAATGTTCCAGAAACCCTAAACTTAATTTGTTCAATCCTACAAGGTATCAGAGCTTGAAATTTTTGGTCCAAGGACCTAAACAGAATAGCTCATCCTCTACTAGAACAGAAACTCCTCAATGGCCGATGAAGTTAGTTCTTTTACAATAAAAACTTTGGACTAGTCAATCCCTATAAGTCAACTTCTGGAACTCTTCCAAAAGTTGAACTCTTAAAAACCTACAATGGAAACAATAACCAATCAATCCATAAACCTTCCAGAAAAGCTAAATCACAACAATTATACAAAATGGTCAAGATTAATGCATCTTGCCATTAATGGCAATGGGAGGCTCATGCACATCATTGCCAACCCCCCGCCAGTTACTAATCTAGATTATACAAGGTGGATACAAGCAGATTCAGGTGTCATAAGCTGGATTATAGAGAACGTAGATCCAGACTTAGTGAACCAATTCTTCGATTATCTAACTGCCAGGGACCTCTAGAGAGGTATCGAGGCCCTTTCTAGTAGTGGTAGAGATGGATTACAAATATTTGATTTGACAGTTAGGGCAAATAACTTGAAGCAAGGTTCAGGCCCTATCGAAACCTTCTACAGTAAACTTCAGGCCATTTGGAAAGAGATTAACAGAAGGGAGCCAAACCCTATAAGGGACCCTGTAGACATCACTATCTACAATGAGATGATACAAAAACAGAGGCTTTATTAATCTTTGGCTGGCATTAATGAGGACTTCAATAAGGACAGAAGAGATCTCCTCAATCGAAATCCACTTCCTCCAGTTGAGGTGGCCTATGCAACCATTAGAAAGGAGATACAGAGGAGGGAGATTCTTAGAAAAGGAGATCTATCATCACGGGGGCTAAACCCCTCAGACATAGAGAGCAGCTTAGCCACTGGGAATCGGTCAGACAATGCCAAAAAGGCAAAGTCATCACTCCGGCGAGAGGATGACAAGGAGAAACTAGAGTGTTCTCACTGTGGGGGAAGGAAACATACCCATGAGGGTTGTTTTAAATTAATAGGTTACCCAGAATGGTGGCCAGGTAACAGGAAAAAGGGTACCAAGAGGACTGCCACCTCCGCGGTGGGCGACCTAGAGGCCACCGGTACCAGGAATGGCCTTCAGCCTCTCGGATTTGGGGGTCTAATAGCCAGGGCGACTACTAGAGTAGAATGAGAAGATGAAAGAAACCCTAGCAGAGGGAGAGAAAGGGAAGAGGCGAAAAGGAGTTTTCCAGAACATATGGGAAACCAAAACCTAACCCACACATTCAATGAACCACACATCAGGCCAGGCCGTATGGGACAGCCAGAAAGTTACAGGAAAGAGGTGAGGAAAATGGGTAAGACCGTGGGCTTAATAGTTTGGCCCAGCACCACACGGCCAGAAAGAAAACGGAAGCAGGCGAGCCAAACTGAAACTTGGCCTATCAGCGTGCTTCTAAACAGAAAAAAGGGGCAAATGGGCCAGATACTATTCCTACCCAATAAAAAATCAATTCATTCCTTTCTAAATCACTTCAATCCCAATCAAATTCGAAAAAATTAACTAAATTGATTTTTTATTGTAGTGCTACAGACACAATGTCATATGATATTAATGACTTCCATACTCCCACTAAATAAAAGAGATCCCAAGTTCAGGCACCTGATGAGAGTTTGGTGCCGGTTAAAGAAACGGGCAGTATTGATATTTGACCTTCCTTGACTTTAAAAAATTGTCTATATGTTCCTGATCTGTCTCATAAATTGCTTTCAATAAGTCACTTAACTAAAGAACTTAATTGCAAAGTTCTGATGTTTCCAAATTTTTGTATGATACAAGATATTCAGATGGAGAAGATTATTGGGTATGACATTGAGGAAAATGGATTGTACCATGTTGATGAAGTTAGCTAACAAGGTACTGCAATGCTTGCTCACGGAATAGCTAAAAGACAGGCTTGGTTGTGGCATTGTAGGTTAGGTCATCCATCTCAAGGATATTTAAAACTTCTCTTTCCCAAACTATTTAGTACTAGAAATTTTTCATATGGAACTTGTATTCAGGCTAAAAGTCATAGATAACCTTCAGACTTGTCTAGGATGATAAAAAAATAAATATGTAATTATTTAATAAAATCTTAATTGAAAGAATAGATAATTGCTATAGTCATAAAAGGTGAATGGTTGTGCTCTACACAATAAAATTTTATCACATCAGCTTAAAGTAATAAAGGTGTTTGGTGCAGTTGGTTAACATGCATGCTTTCTTATTAAAGGTTGTTGGTTCGAGCTTTGGTGATGTTATTTTTCATATTTATAGTAAGTGGGCCCCACAGGTTTGATTTAATAATTAGAATGGTTCGATTCAAATAAACCAAATGGTAGATTTGTCATTTTGAAAAAAAAAAAACGTTGACTTTGACCGTAACGGTTAAAGTGGACGGAGGGACCTTCGAGTCTATTAGGCCAAACCTCAGGGACCCAATAGTAATTAACCCCTACATAAAATAGCTTAAATTGGTGTTCTATCGGACGGAGGATGAAACATTGGGCACGATCTAGCATTTATGTCCTGCAATCCTACATCGGCTGCAAACGGTACCTCTCCTTGTATGCCTTCGGGTATAATCTATAGACCCTTTCTGTCGATTCACCCGTCTTCGACCCGGTCCATCATGGTGAATCATTCTCGAGTCATCTGGAAGTAGACAGCTACAGCATGAGAGCAAGGAATTCATATGTTTGCCACTTTCCACAGCTGCAATTCCGTTCAAAATATTGTACCATCTGCGCGTTCCCACTTCCTGTCACCACTTTGTAAAGAAATACATTATTGTTTCAACAGGTTACCGAGTGGAGTCTTGCACGCCGCCTATACTTCTTGAGCTCTTTCTGTGGATTAGATGCTAGTGTTGTTTGACATTTGTCGATCCGAGTCAAATTTCGCTGAAAAATCGCAACGGTCTTCTCTAATGTCGACTCGATCAAAGCTCGGATCGGAAGATGACGAGTGCCTTTCAGAACGTTGTTGTAGCTCTCAGCGGTGTTCGTCGTTGTTATTCCCCATCTTCGGCCACCGTCGGCAAAAAGAGTCCATTTCTCAGGTTCGATTTCTCTCAAATAAAAATGAGCTCCCTCGTTTTTCTGAATGATTTTCTGCCATGCAGAAATACTTTCCCTCTTGCAACTCAGTCCCGATTCTCTGACATATTTTCTTCAAACTCTCACCTCTGAAATGGGATGACATATTCGCCTTCACGTGTTCAAGGCAAAACCTGTGAACTCCAACAGTTGGATATTTCTCTAATATCTTCTCCATTGCTGAAATAATACCCTGATGCTGATAAGAAATAATACAAGTATTACGGTTTTCAAGAACATTTAATTTCAAATACTTGAGGAACCATTTCCAACTGTGCGTGGTCTCAGAATCCACAACTGCAAATACTACTGGCAGAATATTGTTGTTAGACGTCTTCGCTACTACAGTTATCAGTTTACCTTTAAACGACCCGCGAAGGTGGGTTGCATCAATGCATATCACCGGCCAACACGCTTGGAATCCCTGGACTGATAACCCAAACGCCCAGAACATATATCTCATAACACGTCTTTCACTGTTCTCGGTTCCTCTTCAAAATTTGTACTGCACAACTGTGCTGGGTTCCTTGCTTTCACCGCTGCCAAATAGCTGTGCAATTCTCTAAAATTGGTTTCCCAAGCCCCAAATACTGCCTCAATCGCTTTTCTCTTTCCGTGCCACGCTTTCTTATAATTCACCCTTACCTACAATACGTACGTACAGACCCGAAAATAAATGAAATATTTACTAAACCCTAAACATAATGCATACACTAATCAACATTAACGTATCTGAAACCGGTTGTGATGCTTCACTTTGTACCCCGGTTCCTTCATAATATGCGGCATAATAAGAGCGACATTATCTTTCGAGGTGATGTTTCTGTCCTCCCACCCAATGTTCGAGCCCGCACAGGTGTGCGCCTGTACCCATTTAACCATTCTCCACACCTCTAAATCTCGCTGCTCAGACGCTCTTATAGTCCACGAACAAAATATCCCGTGCATTTGTTCCCTCGGATATTTCGGCCCCCGGGTTACACATTCCACAGCACATGTTTTCTTTTTGCTCTTTACTGTACGGTATATCATACCTCTTTTGACGGACCATGCAGCCACGGCATCCTGCACACTCTTCTTGCTTTTGAAATAAACACTGGCGTCAATGCTCTCCGTATTCCCATCCCACATTTTAATACCGTCTGCGATCTCCTCTTCAGCGTCTTCATCGCCTATGTCACCGTAAACAAACCCTGAACCTGACGTTAAAGATAGATCAAGCTCGCTCTCTGTACTGTCGTCCGATGACACGTATTCTGCATCATTACTAGAACCAGTCCACGCAGACATCTCATCCTCCTCCGGGAGGTCTCCAATATCCTCGTTCTCCCTTTCAAACGGCATTGAAATCGGTAATTCAACATTCTCGTTTACCTCTTCCGTAGCTTCCTGGTCCATCATCATACGTGCAACGCTGCTGCTTTCCCCTCAACAACTGGTGCAGCAACTTTGGCAATTTGTTCCGCACTGACATACAATTCCGACCAGTTCAACGCGTACAAATATAAAAAAACTCTACTCTGCTCATTCTCCAAAATTATATATCATCTGCAGCCGTTATATTCTGTCCACACCAGAGTAAATTCTAGTTGCACCACGGCTTTATCCACCCGACAAGCTCTGCATACGCGATCATAAAGCTGCTCGTAAGTTAATTGACCATCGATGCATATTGTTGCGTCGGCGCGACTATAATTCAAACCGACAACGCCGTCCACCATGGAAACACTGAACTCCAATATATATTTACCGGAAATGAAGCATTATATGTCATTTTCAACCATTGCTACTATCAAAATACACTGTTTAGTATATTTCAACATAAATGAATTCTGAATTTCATTTTGGCTCTTCTGCATTCTGTTCTAGATATATGCAGATTTAAGTTCGCATAAAACTTATGAGAACTTATTTTTCTGCATATTTCCTGCATTCTCGACACGTGTCCATTTTTTCCTGCCCTCTGCCGCGCCTATTTAAGTTTGCAATGGACTTATGCGAACTTAAAGATCGTACAAGACTAATGCGAACTATTAATTAAAATTAATAGTTCGCATATAATATATGCGAACACCCTATATTTACGAACACCCTATATTTGTCCACAGTTTGAATAGTCCACACTATTCTGTTCACGTTTAAATTTATAACCCTACCGATAGAAATCACCCCAATTTCCCAACCCAATTTCCCAATAGATGATATCATTCTTTTCACGTACCAAAGGTTGCCTAATTGCTTTTTTATATTTAATCATATGTTATGACAGTTAAAGTAATTACAGTCGTTTTGGCATCCGCAAAATCAGCGTCAAAGAAATTCACATTCAAGCTTAATCCGCAAGCGTTGAATTTACTAAACTGAAAATGAGTAGAACAAAGAAAGTTTCCTCTAATTGGAAAATAAGAAAAAGGATCCATACTTTAATCAACCAAGAAGAGAATATAATCTTCTATAGACAGTATGACAATTGATGTGTATATGTCAAACAAGACAAGTCTTGGCAAGATAATCGCATCCTTGATACAATTCTAACCCGGGCTGCTCGAGTTGTTCCTCATTAAAGCAAGCACAACGTTTGCTCATTTTCCCAGTCAAGGCTATTTCTTCAGGCCTTTGAACTAATCTTGGGAACCCACTGTCACACCAAACCTGGCAAAGGACAAGTTCTACTGTTAATACTTACAGCAGAAAATAATACAGTCCAAGGAATGCTCAGAATACCTCTCCACCCTCTGCCTCGCTCCACCTTGAATTGCAACTGGGTTGTCTGGCTTCCTCATTTTTCTGTTTCTCCAACAGTTGTGCACCTCTTGCTGCCTTTGCTTCAATTCCTTTCAAAGTCTTTGTTGGATTTCCTTTGTTATCATAGTAACGACCAACTAATTTCCCAACAAACCTGATAATTGTATCTTTATCATTTACTGCCAATAACAACTTAAGAACAAATAATTTTCCATTAACAGCTGAAATTTTATAATTTTGATAATCCCCCCATAGATTAAATTAATTCTGATCAACTCAATTTTACCATGGGTTGCATTCTACCATTTAAGGAATGATTTTTCACCAAAATGATTAAATAATTAAATTGCAAATGTGTTCTTACTATATGATCTTATTCAACAAAGCAGAAGAAAGGTCAGAACAAACCAAGGCTTTTCTCAAAACTTTGCCATGTAGAAAACCATCTGTTTACATGATGAGGTATCCCACTGATGCAAGATAATTGTTAACCATTTTAACATATTTAAATGGAAATTTTGTAAGTCGCCAAGACATAATGCATGTCCCTCCCCCCACTCCAACCATAGATTATTAAAAACACATACAGATTCTCTTCTTTCAAAAAGTTTGAAAATATTCACAATATGTTTATGTACATCATGTTTGCTGAATGGAGAGATGTGTATTCCAAGAAGTAACTATAACGTCAAGTTCAGAGATGATGGGTAGCATAAAGACCAAGGAAAAATCTTAGAGAATAGGCCAACCTACAACGTTTGACACAATTACCAAATGCCTTGCCAAAACAACAAAAGTCCCCACCACATCAAAGCTTGCAGTTCATACATTTTCCCTTTTTTCTATAAACCCTTAAATTTCCTATCATAAAGTGTAATGATAACAAGAGTGGGGTAATGAATGAACAAGAGAAAGATATGCATAACACAAAGGAGAACAGTGTGATGTGTAAAGAAAAACGGAACAAAAAGATTAGATAAAAAAAGGTCTTTATTTGTAGTAAGGTAGAAATGACATTAGTTGAATGAAAGGTCATTGGAATAAAAAAAATGCATAGATTGCTGGTAATTTATAACTGAACTTAACTGAATAAAGGTCAAATGGGTGACTAAGATGATTTAGAAATGTGCATGACAGGTGATCAAAAGTCAGCATAATTAATCAAAACCAGATGATTCAGTGAAAGGATTAGCAACTTAGTTGAGTAACAACAAAATCATTGGGCCAAAACACTCAGGTTTTGTTCTCCAATTAACCTTCTTCATGGACTTCAGGTGTTTTTGTCAAAAACAGAAACTTACATTCTGAAGAATGTATAACTTACACATAGCTTTTGAAGTAGAATTCCCGCCAGTCAACAAGATTCTTCAACTGAAAAAAGTAGAAAAGAGGCGAACACTAAAATCATGTTGAAATTCAAAATGTATCTACAATAAAACTCGTATACCATTAGTCCATTATAAGGTTTTAGATTCTTTTCTTATTAACTTCTGTTTGGAACTATTGTTATATGAATAGGATAACTATCAAACATAGTATTTTACATTGCAAGTTATGTTCCTAGCAAGTAAGAATAGATTAATGGTTTTCTAGAAGTCATGTAGACAGGTTGAGAAGGGAGAGATTTTCCATGTCTTGCTCATGTTAGTAAGATAGAGATTACCTCAGTCTTCGACAATCCATGCAAAGAGTCTGTTAGTCCGTCTCCTGCAGTATACAAGACAAAAAGAATACTATATAAATCTCAAGGCAATTCTCAAGTTTTTTATTTTTCTTTCCGGGAACAAAAATCTCAAGGCAATATCAAGTTCTTTTCCCTTCAAATACAGTGAAAACCAATAAAAGTAGACCAACACAAGTGGATAAATATACAATCAAGGTACAATTCACATTGCATCAAATATAGTGATTCACGACTGAACCAAACACCGAGAAAGCAAAGAACGCAAGCTAGTAGTTCAGCTATTCCTCACAAACGGAACTATATAATGTAAAGGAATAAATAATGTAGGTAGCAAGATACCACTAAGATCAACTTCATGGCTAAACTACAATCGACGGTAGCTCCATACAACTGATTGGCCTATTAGTAGCTGCCACACTCAATAAGTAAATCAAGACAAGCAAACAGATTATAGATATCTTTACAAAAACCCTGAATGGGTCACAAGTTAACCATCTTTGTAACAAGTTGGGCATAATTAACATCTATACTCCAACTAAAAGGAGACTGCTATTGGAAGTCAATATTTAAACAGGAATTAGCCTTATTATAGAAGTATACAGTATAGATCTTTTCCTAAACAGTATCATGTAAATTAGGGTAAAAGTAACCTAAATTCATAATGGATATACAAAATCTTTTTCCGATTTTGGTTTAACAATAGGAGCTAGGTAATTTGTTGAGATGCATTGTGGCAGATAGTGAAAAGATGTGGAAACCAATTTTTTGTCTTGCTAAATTTGCTTGAAACAATTCAGCAAAACACCTCTAAAACAACTCCATTGAAAGTTGCATATGCCCATAAACCACAAAGTATGATTGATCTTGTAACTAACTTGAGTGACTGAATACGTGCCATTTAAGAATGTCAAAATGGATATGGCAAAGAATAAAATTTCTCCAAACCAAAAATTAGCATGTCTAAGTTGAGCTTTGAGAGGTTTGTCACAAAAGGGTTGAATCGTTCATGTTGCAAATAGAAAATTACATGTTGTGAGGTGAGTGTAAGCTCCTTGAATGGCTTGTTTAGAAACAAGTCGAGTTCAAGATGGTAGTCTATGTTAGGAGAAATTCTTAGGTAGACTGTGTCTACCATGTCACCATGGACTAATCCACTAAGGTGATGACATATGAGCATGTGGGTTGTTATATTTTATTTTCTCTCTCCAGATTCTCTCTTAATTAATTGTGCTTATCCTAATCATGTGTTGATAAAATATCAACCCACATGTTGATGTGTCATCACCCTAGTGGATTAGTTTACAGATGACGTGGTATACACCGTCCACCTAAGAATTTCTCCACTATTAGAGTAATATAAAGGTGAAATAAAACTATAATGGTCTAGCAAGGTGAGTACTCAACAAGGTAAATAAAATTATCACTTTATCTTGACAAGTAATAATTCACAACCTAGAATAAAAAATTCAAACAAAAACATAACCATTATTAACTAGACTTAGTTAACTGGTGAGTGAACAAAATAGTGAAAATAACTTTACCTGTAAAGTTTCCGGAAATAAATGCACGAGATGCATCTCTAAGTTCATATAAGAAGGAAATCATTGTTAGTATCTGAATGTGGAGATATAATTATAGATCATAAAAAGGGATAAAAAGCAAAAGAAGAAGAAATAAATTGACAACTATATTCTGTTGAATATTTGAAGAAACAGATTGAAAATGGTATGTTGGGAGCAAAAGCCTCAATTGCTAAGCAGAACAAATTGTAGAGCCTGCCTCAAGAAATTGGATATGCAAGTCTGATATGATGCATGAGAAATTACAATTACAAATGAAACAAACATATGAATATATTTTGGTTAACTCCATGTCTTCATTTAATGGATTTTATGCATGTATCTTTACATTATTCATTATCTTCAACATCTTTCCATTAAATGTATTTCAAAGATTAATTAGTTAAAATGTATTACCTTTGTAAATAACAATGCCTACAACTTAGATTGTAAGTCAAGGATGTTTCATGGATTAGGCAACTTAGTATTGCTTCACTTGTGGACTTCTTTTTAGTTTATTGTAATCAAACATCAATTGATATGGCCGATTCTCTTGGTTACAACTCCATAGCAACAGAAAAGGTGAATGGGGAAAACAGTGTCACTACTAGCAAATTAATCAAGCTTCTTTGCATGCAGTCTAAGTGGAATTAAATTGTTCCTTTAATAGCAACAATACCCCATTTAAATTATGTATCCTAGTTTTTCCTTGTCATATAGTATACAACACTCATTCTACAACCATCATTAATGTCTTGATAATCCCCAACTTCATTTTAATTTTATATTTCATACCATCCTTGCATCAACATGGCTCACTACTAAGGATTCATACCTCTATCCAAATCTATTGCAAAGAATTCCAATAACCTTGTAACCTCAATAAAGTCAATAGAAGAAGGATTATCCAACATTGAGCAAGGAGCAAGCATCATTAACAATCATGGGTACATGTACCATCTAATAGAGATGCTTTCAGTGACACGTGATAATAAAGGATATGTACCAACAGTTTTATATTCATGGAAGAAAAGATTTCTAGTATCCATGATTCTTAAAAAATAATAACTTAGAATTCTCAAAATTTAAAAATTTTAGAGATTTTGAGCATCTAGCATTCTTAAAAAAATGAAAATTTGGAGATTTTAAGCATCTTGGATTCTCAAAATTTAGGAACCTAGAGGTTTTGAGCATCTAGGAGTCCTAAAAATATATTTGTTTGGTAAACTAATGAAGGTAGCAGCACTATTAAAAGAGTTTGGCACCCTTCTCTGAGCGAAGTGGAGAATTCTAGATAATTTAGAATTTACGATTCTAGACGAGTTCCAAAAGTAAAAGATACTTTACAATTTTAGATGATTGCTGTACAAATTTCTAGTTACCAACCTTTTTTTTTCCTTATTGGTAAACTTTTAATAGTTCTTTTTATTTCCCAAATTTTTCATTCAGCTGAATTGTTAGTTTTTAACCAAATGGGCAATTGGCTTTCTAGTTTTCAGCCACTTTGCCTTTTTTTGGGTCCATATTAGCATTTTTTTATGGTTAGATTTTGGCCTGACTATCTAATAGCAGTTCTACTTCCTAATTTCAGTAATATTAACTTTATAAATCAATAACATAATAAGTTAGAAGTTTTCCAAGGAAAGAGCAAAACAATTACATGGCACTCAGCGCCAAGGCTAGCTGCACCTTGGCTCATGTTAAGCACCTAACTGAAGGCGCCTCTGCTAGAGGTTTCATAAGCACTAAGGTGTTGCCTGGCATTACCTAGGAGTCTACACAAGCACATCAAGCGCTTGCAAGAAAACTGGTTAAATATTTTTTTTTGTTAAAAAAAAATCGTATTCAAGTACAATTCATTTATTTTTCTATTAATTTTTTGGCCTTTGTTCTTTGTATCCCAACTCAAAGAAATTTAAAGCAGTCAGCTCCACTATTTAACTTGCATGGCCCACACTCTCTTGAACCGGTAGCAAAACAACCCCTTTATGTGGATGTAAATAATAACTCAAGAGATCAATGTTAGAATAAAACATTAAAAAAAAGCACATAGATCAAAGGGCGAAGGATGCTTTCTTTCCGGGAAAAAAAAAAAAAGACTTGGATTTCTGAGCCTTCCAGATGTGAGCATCAGAAATAGATAAATGAGAATGAGAAAATTTAGGTGGAATTTGCAATATAAAAAACCTGACAACTGAAACTTACTGATCTAATTATCCTTGTTGGGAAGTTCCCATGCCAACAAGTCATGGAATCTAAACTTTGGCAATGTTTTCAATAGGCAATAGCTTTTTCTCACCTTTCGCAATAGTTCAATTGTGACAAAATTTCTCATGCTTTTAAAAGGATTAATCTCAACAATTAACTTAATCCCTAAATATTTAGGAGAAATTCTTGCTCACTTCTCAAGACAGCTAATGATCTTTAAATTATTAGAGTTCACTAAATTGATAAAACCAGTAATTCACAAAATTGTTACTACTAATAATTCTTGGTGCAAAGCAAGATAAAGTTTTATAATACCATACAATGTGTCCAAAGAAAATTGCAACTGTAAAATGCACAAAAAGAGAAGGCTAATTTTGAAGTTCATTTTGTATTGAAGAATAGTTTAGTATTCTACTAAGGTTAATGATTTAGAATATAAAAAATAAATAAAAAGTAATAGCAAAAGAAATACTAACCTTCCAGCAAAATGATTGTAACCCCCTCCCACGCCATAGTGAGATTTTCCTTTAGTTACATCAAACACAGATCTGCCTCAAAAATGAAAAATGAATAAATAAAAAGCTATCTCAAGCAAGAAGAAAGAAATGGAAAGAGAAGGGAAATACCCAAGAATTGCCAAGAGAATGGGCAAGGAATCATCAGTGCCATTGTAGAGAGCAAGTTGTTGAGCAGTGAACAATTTCTGGCAAGCCGATCATTATTAGTTTTGATATGAAGAAGAAGAAAAGAAAGGAAAGAGTAGAGAAGAATGAAGAACCTGGTGTGCACGAAAGGGAAGGTATGATTGGATTTGGATGGGATTTCTGAGAGCAGTGAAGAGAGCAAATAGAACAACTAAAATTGATATCCCAACAAATGGAGAAAATATTAATATCTTCATAATCACTTTTCTCTCAACAATTCCGCACTTAAACCTGCTCTGCCCATTTTAATTGCAGTCACTTCCTTTTTCTAGTCTATAAAAGAGAAATGGAAATCACTTCCAAATCAATTTCACCTCTTATTTAATTCTACAGTGCTTTTACATGCATCTTGGCTAGCTGTATGAACATGTGACATTCGGAAACTTTGAAGAATTAAATGGGTACCTAGCAAAAATAATAAACAATTGGACTAGATTTGCTTATTTAAGAAACTAAATTATTTAATTTTCAAAACAATATGGCTTTCCTTCAAATAGAAACAAGTATAAATTTCCAAGAGTTCAAATTAAAATAACAAGACATTGATTTTCATTTTTTTTTTAAATTTTAATCTCATCAAAACATTGTTGAAATTTCTTTATCGACAGGCAATTTACTACCATCTTCCTGCATAATCAATAGAAAAGGCTTGAATCAACTTCTTCTATGCATTTTTTTTTTTTGGAAAAACCCAATTACACAATACAATTTCATCCTATTTAATTAAATTAGAAAAAAAGATGAAACAATTTCAGCTGTAATAATAAGCAAGCCACACACTGATCTTAATTTGCAGCAGTAATACAAGGAGAGCCATGGGAAGAGGAATACAAGCGTTAAACTTATGTGAATATTGTGAAAAATTGGGTAATTAAAATCTCATAATCACATAATTAAAATTACTTAATAGAACCCTACATGCAATAATAACTAAACCACATTCACAGAAAAAGAATAACGGAAATCAATTACCTTCGATGCGGCAAACCGATGTTGCCTTCGTCAGAGACTTGAGAGACAACTCAGACGGGAGAGGTTACTTTCGTTGTCACAGATTGAGGATACCCACGTTTTTTATGCCTTCCTCGGAGACTAAGTGACGGCGAAGAGGAAAAGATAAAAGAAAGAGGCTGAAATGAATCGAGAATATCGAAAGAAAGGGAAATGGAGTGAGGAAGTGAGGGCTGCCTAACAAGATTCATTTAAAAAAATGAGTTTAAAATTAGAACGGGGACATGTGAAGTGGCATTCACATAAGAATTATGCCAACTAAAGCAGTTCCCATGAGAATTTAATTTTTTTTTTTCATTTTTTTAATGCAAGTGTGCAACAATAAACAGCATTGTTGCTTTAACGATACTATTAATGGCGTCGTTTAGGGTGACGAAGCTAATGATGACACATGGCCACGCGGAACAAGTTCGCATACATCTTATGCAAACGTGTTCAAATTTTGAATAAGTACGCAAAAGAGTTATGCGAACTTGTAGCAGACGTCCAGCAGTTCGTTTTTTATCAAAATTCATTCCACTTTTCTTTCATTCACAAACCAAATCAGTAAAAACGTTTAATTGTTGTAAGTTTTAGCTTGGGGAGAGAAAAGTATTAGGAATATTTGCGAAAAAGGTATGTTTTCTAATTTTGAAGTTAGTATTTTAATTTTAGTTAGGGTTTAGGTTAGTTGTAATTTAGAATTTGATAATTGATATACTATGCATGAGAAAAAAAAAAGGTGTATGCTTAGAAATATTTAAAATTTTGCGAGAATAATTCAATAAATATGGTGTATAATTAGGAAAAAATAAATAGGGTGTATAAGTAGAAAAAAATTGAAACAATATATATGTTTATCGAAGCATAATTTATTCGTGTAATAATATTATTTGTCATGTTATGTAGAATATAGGATTTTTAGCTAAATTTACGTGCTATTAACTTAGAAATTAACTTTTAACCAGAAAATATTTAATTATGCATTAGGTTTTTAGGGTTGTTAAAAATAGTATAATATTAGAATATAATTAAGCATAAATTAATCCGTACGGGCCGCAGCAATGGAGCGTGGAGAGTCATCATCTCAGCAGCAGCGCGTCCTGAATCAGGGGCCCTCGAGCGGCGATCTGCTGTTCCTGCAGTAAGAACACAGATCGAGCCGCGTGTTTCTTGGGGAGCGAGCATACGACAGTCCGCTCAGCATAAGACGAGCGGACACTCAGATATGGCGACTGCTGGACGCGTAGGATACCCGAACTCTGCACTACATCGACGAGATGAGTTTCGGGCCGGTGCGAAGAATAAGGTCCATATACTACGATTGGGCCTATTGTCTGCTTTGGTGGAGCGGTGGCGCCCGGAGACGCACACCTTCCACCTGTCTATCGGGGAGGCGACGATCACGCTGCAGGACGTGGAGGTTATTCTCGGAGTCCCCGTAGACGGACGGCCGGTCAGTTGTCGTTTTCAGAGACCCGGCGTCGGGTGGGCACAGTACTTCACAGATTTTTACAGGTTCGAGCCAGCGGAGGCTGATATCAGGGGCAGCAGGATCATTTGCTGACGCCTCCAGAGCCCACAGCGTCGGAGCACGTTTTCCAGCAACGTGCTCGCAGCTTCGCGTTGTGGTTACTTAGAGGTTTCCTCTTTTGTAATTCCTCCAAGAACAGCACGTCGTTGATTTTGGCTCCCATGCTTGAAGACCTCGCTGGCTGTCGACAGTTCAGTTGGGGTAGCGTCGCCTTGGCGTTTCTCTACCGGAACCTATGCCAGGCAGCGATGGGTTCCTCTTATATCGGAGGTTGTCTGCTAGTAGTCTAGGTAATTATTTCAATTTCAAAGATTTTAATGTATTTTAAAATGTTTAGGCTCCAGGTTTTTTTAATTAGTTATAAATTGTTGTTTTATAGGTTTGGGCGTGGGAGAGGATCGCCACCCTTCGACCTATGCTCCCGGGTATGCATCCTCCGGTCATCTACGGATGTTCATATGCGCGTAGGTATGTATACAAAAATATCGCATTTATAATTAGTTAAAATTTTACAATATTTTAGTAAATTACATTTATTTTTGCTATTTTAGTGATTGGTTTTTGCATTTAAATTTTTGTTTAGATGGCGCATTATGAAAAATGTTCAGAACATCACCACCCATAACTTGCTAGGATACAGATATCAGTTGTCAGTCATGACAGTTGCTAAGGTATGTTTTATTCAGTTATCGTTATTTTCCTTTATTTTACTTCACTTTATTTTTCTAGTATGGTTTAGTATATAATTATATATATACGACAGTTTATGTGGATGCCTTAGAGCAACTGTTGCATGCTCTCCCGCCCAGTGCAGAGCAGGGCGTGGGATCTGGACCACCGTGACTCAGTTAATATTTATTGAGGTGGTCGAGTTCCACGTCCCAAACCGGACGTTGAGACAGTTCGGGTATCGTCAGGAGATACCCGAACCGACTCTGCTACTGGGTGCGGACGAGCACAAGCGTTTACACAAGATCAGCCGTATTGGACGACCAAGCGAGGACTGACTCCTATTCCACCAGTCCTTCGTCGCACGGTGGGAGGATCGGCACAACACATTGGCAGCCGGAGATTTCATCGGCTCTGCAGAGGCTTCGAGGGAGTACCTCGCATGGTTCCAGGAGAGAACAGTCTGCTTATCAGCAACCTGGAGGACTGTAGCTGCAGCTCTTGGTTATATCGGATCTACGGAGGCATACACAGCTCTGGTAAGTTATATTTATAATTTTTGGTTTAGGGATTTGGGTTTTTAAAATATCACATATATTTGTTGTCTGTGATAGGCTAGAGCATCATCAGAAGTTCTCAGAGATGCGTTGGAGTATCAGCAGCGACTTCTCACTCTGGGGAGCAGACACGAAGATATGGCGGAATTCGTTGCTAGAGTGATTGATGATCTCCAGCGGGGGTTGCAGACCCAGCAGACGCAGCTCGATGCCGTCCCCAGCCAGACATACGTTCCTGTTTCACAGGAACAGCCGGAGCAGTAGGGGCAGAGGCCTTTCAGACGGTCGGGCGGGGAGGACGGGTACCTTCGAGCGGGAGACGGCGTCAGGTGCATCCTCCGGCAGCATCACCGGTTCCTCCAGCAGCTGAGTCGGATGCGGACACTCAGATTGGCGCTTATTTGACGGAGGTCCTCTACGATGCAGACGCGGTTCTACAGACATCGCTCCATGAAGCGACATCAGCAGAGGGCGAAGCGGAGCAGGGGAGTCAGGAGTCGGACTCTGATGTTCCCCTAGCGCTCCGTAGATTGCCCCGACAGAAGAGATCTCCAAGATATCCCGAATCCTCCCATGTTAAGGAAAGACATGGACGGAGGGATCCGGATGAGTAGTTCATTTTTATTTGTATTTTCTTTTTGTTAAATATTTGTAATCTAATATTTTTGTAAATATTATAAATATTTTATTACTTTTATTTAATATATGTCTATCTTTTTTTAGTTTATTTTAATATATATCTTTTTTTTTTTTTATAAATACAAAGTGAATTCATAGTTGTTATTAAATTTTAATTTTATCTAATTTCATAATAAATTGTAAATTAAAATTATATACTCATTTCATAATATAAATTAGTAGTTCGCATAAAACTTATGCGAACTATTAATCGATTAGAAGTTCGCATATTTTTTATGCGAACTATTAATTGATCATTAGTAGTTCGCATATCTTTTATGCGAAAACCCTATTTTTGTCCACCTTTCAAGTTGATTTCATTTTTATGTCCATTAACCATTTTTTAACTCTATGCATGGAAAACACCCTTTTTTCAAAGCATTACTTAAATTAACTAAGTACAACCATAAAAGCCTTCTAGAAATACTAAGCATCACATATATAAATAAAATTAAATGTGTTCAAACTCAATATGCAAACTCGTCCAAACCTCTAAATAAGTCTAGGTTCAACCATGGCTAGAAACTAAAGTTTTATTAAAAAAAAAAAGTCTGGATTTAATCCGCCCATAAACCAAATTCGAAAATCTCTAAACAAAAATGACTTGAGGAAATCTAACCATGAGTATATAATCTTAAACCCAATAAAGCAGTCTGTGGAGAACAATACGGAATCTATTATTAACTCGACCTACAAAACGATCCATATGGGTATGAGCGTTATATATAAATACTCAATAAGTTCATGAATGACAGAAAAATATCACTAAGCATTAATATACATAAAGTAATTAACAAACAAATTCAATTTCAATCATGATGGTGTGTCAGGACTACCAGTTTATCAAAATCGCATCCTCTCTTATTTTACCACAAGAATCTAAAATAATATCAAGAATCTATCTTATTTCAACCACAAGTAAAACTGCAAATGAGCCGAGCCGTCCCCGAGCGGCTCGGTGTTTGTTCGATAAAAGCTCAACTCGAGTCTCAGGTCGATAATAAATGAGCCAAGCTTGAGCTGAAAATTTAGGCTCGTTTAATAAACGAGTCGAGCTCGAACCGAGCAGTTAGGCTCACGAGCCGACTCGCAAACAGCTCGTTTAAAAATGCTCGCAAGTAGCTCATTTAATCGGCTCGCAAGCTGCTCGTTAAATAAACTCGTGAGCCTATCAAAACGAAGTAATTTTGGTACCAAACTAAAAAATATGCTTCAACCAAGCCACCCGCCTCCCCACTTTATTTTTTGCTATTTTCATTTTCTCACTAAAACGGTATTAAAAATGAATTTTCTTGATTTTTGACTAACTCTTAACGAGTTCGAACACGAGCTTAAATAACAGCAGGAAACGAGCTCGAGCTTATTTGTGAGCTAAAACTCAAGCTCGAGACGAGCTTGAATTCAAGCTTATTTGCTAGTTCAAACTCGAGTTAAGCTCGAGCTCGAATAGCAACATAAAACAGCCAAGATCGTGAGCCTAAAACAAGCCAAGCTCGCGAGTCTCAAAACGAGCCAAGCTCGTGAAATTTAACACGAGCTCGTGGAATTTAACACGAGCTCGAGTTCGAGCTCGTGAAATTTAAAACAAGCCGAGCTCGAGTAGCACAATACTCGGCTCGGCTCGTTTGCAGCCCTAACCACAAGAATCAATGATCAAAAGTCAAAGTCAATAATCAAAATTCACAAATACAATAATTCAAGAATCAAGAATCCAGAATCTCATCGGTTAAGAATCCTTCATCCCTTTACGACACACCATCTCACATTGCAAATAATTTAAAATTTATGAAAACAGATAATATAGCACATCACACATATTTTCCTGTCTCCTAATCATATGCGGGCTTGGGTACGAAAAAATAGTATACTGAGATAGAAAGGATAATATACATATAAAAAGGGCTTATAATATATTATACATATGTAAGCACATAGCATATCACAAATAATCACATAGACCTATGAAACTTACCTGGTTTGTAGAGCAATCTTGACACCCTTTAGACCAACTCACCCTAAGCACCGGCTTGATTATCGCCTCAAAAACACCCAAAAAGCTCAAAATTCAAGTTGCTAGATTAGAACCAAAATGACACCGGCTGCTATTACGTGCTGGCTCTCTGAACGACACTTTTCGCAGTCCAAATGACAGCGCGAATTGGCTCGCAGTCCATGCCAAACTACAAGCATGCTAGGGCTCGCCCTCTGCTAAATGAAAACCAACTTGATTTCACCTCTAAACCCAATTTTTCAAGACACCCGAAATTCTTAGCCCTTTAAACCCTTCCCTATCTATTTTCTAGCCTATTTATAGGAAAACAAGTCTTAAAAATTGTATTTTAACTCTAAACTAATTGATTTAATTAATTAAGCCCCAAAATTAATTTATTTAACTAAACAACTTCTAAACTAAATAAATTCTATCAATCCAATACCAATAAAATTCACCCATAGATCCTATTTAATTTTTATGCTCTAGAATTAATAAAAAATATTAATTTCTAATTAATAAAAACATCAAAATATCAAAAATACATCCGAAACTTTAAAATACAATATTCTACTCCAAACAACCAGTTCATCATTCAAAGTATCAAACGAACACCAAAATACATCAAAATAAATCATGAGGATGTAAAAATTACCTTTTTACCCCTAAAGGTGCAAAGTTACTATTTTGCCCCTTGTGAACCTTACCCCTCTCATCCCGCCATCCACTAAGGGATGAAGGAGTGTTCACTTAGGTTTGTGTGTTTCTAGAGTCGCCACTTACTTTATTTTTTATTAGGAAAAATTAAGAAAGAACACTAGATGACTCCGATTTTAATAATTAACCTATTTTTAGATTAATTAACCCAGTTGATTTTAGACACTGGTTTGTGAACCCGAGGAGGATTTGGAGACTATTTCATGCATACCTGACTAACCATGTTTTATGTATGTAATGCAAGATGTAAACAAAAAGTTTTGTAAAGGGATTGACCTGTTATTTGGGGCTAGATCCCAAATATCCCTACATACTCTTATTTTTATAAGAGATCAAGGTCAATGTAGTTCGAGAAAACCTATTTAAAGGCATATAATGTAACAGTCTTTACTTATACTCTTACGTCACAAAACATGCTATATATATTTAAAAAAAAAAACACAAATAACATGTTGCATTCTTTTCTTAAATCCGTTAATTTCTTTAATATATATATCACATATATGAAGATGTCATTCATATCATCCATGTATAATATATGGCCTCACTATTAAACATATATATAAACTATAATGACATACATAATCACGTTATTCAAATCATGCTTGTTTAACATATGACATCTCTTCTCTTTTATCTTTATTTATGGTTAATCATGTAATTCTCTATACTATAAGCATATTCAAACATAACATGCTTTACATATATCAACCATATATCAAAACATTCATCATATGTCACAAAAGCATGTCTGTACTATAACTCTTTACAGAGATCTACTATATGAGCAACATAGACATTTAAGCACTTTTAACATATAATATCTCCACATAGAATGCATTGACGTTCACCGTGCATATGTCATGCCATATCTTGTTTACTATAATATATATTCTTTTAATCATGAACATTATTGATAGATTACAAACCATATAACAAACAATATCTATATGATAAAATGATTCTAATAATGAAATGCGAGAGAGAGAGATTCTAAGCCTCGGCTGACCGACCCAGAGGAGAGACGATGGAACTGACGCTGTCAGTTGCCCCAAAGAAAACCTGGAATCATATAAAGGCAATTTAATGAGTTGCGAACTCAGTAAGTGCAAACTATATAATATAAACAAATCAATAAAACATAATTGCAAAAATATTAAACAAAACCTGACAAAGGGATTTATCCCTTAGGACTCCTCTTATCCAAATGATCACATATATATCATAATATCCGTGTTACTTTACATATCCATATTAATCAACACATGATCATATACAAATGTAAACATAGCATATAACCCAAACATGTAATACAGTTATTCATAACTTATCAAAATAACATGATTCCAGATCAAGTTCATTGTTTCATAACATAGAAATATCCAACAGTATGCCTGAAAACAAATGGTGCGATTTGGTGTGAGTCGCAAAACTCAGCAAGTGCTAAGCAAAGTATATATAACAAATAAGGCAATTTATCAAACATATCAATATCGTTCATTTTCAGGTCACTTATAACATTTATATAACAGGCTATAATATCCAATGCATAATAACATGTCATTGCTTATTAATGGTTGTGATTTTCGACAACAAGTTACCCCGGGAATTTCACGGCATAATAGTATCCATATACTTGCCAACAATCACATATGACCGGAAAACATCACTCATCGGTCCATCTCATATAGGGATCCGTAGATCAACCTTTGGCCAACAATCACATACGACCGGAAAACATCACTCATCGGTCCATCTCATATAGGGATCCGTAGATCAACCTTTGGCCAACAATCATATACGACCGGAAAACATCACTCATCGGTCATGACCGGAAAACATAACTCATCGGTCCATCTCATATAGGGATCCGTAGATCAACCTTTCATTTCCATATGTAGTATACCATGATCATTCTGTATTGTATAGGACCCGCAGGTCTTTCTATACCATATTAGCTCAATCGGCTTTTCCGTCAATTCATAGAAGAAACCGTAGTTTCAACTCTCGTGAAATTTTGTACAAGTGGTAACGATAATCACAACCGCCTTATTTAATTCTGTGAACATATGCTTGTAATTCATATATATCATATTGTCATGTTTACATATTCATATACTTGTAATAGCCATATAACCAGGTTTCATCACTGGTAACAAAATCATTATATAATGTATATATATCATTTGATCCAGATCATAATATCACATTTTCATATAATCACATAACCGGATAGCATTACCGGTATCAATATCATGATATAGCATATATCAAATAATCCAGATCAAATAACTCAACTGGTCGGATTTCAGTACCGACTCAGGAACCACAAACATGACAATTCATATATCACATATATCCAATTGATCGGACTTCAGTACCGGTCCAAATAATATATCAAAAATCATATAATAACAATTCATATCTCATAGGTATTCAGATCTCAATTCCAATCTTTATATCACTATATAACATATTTGGCAGTAACACAGATTTCATATCAAACGCATATAAGTAAGTGTCTTAACACTTACCTCATTGTTGTGAACTTGGGTGGCTCTTGGGTTCCTTATCAAATAACTCGGTTAGTTGGATTCCAGAATCGACTTAGGAACCAAAAACATTACAATTCATATATCAAATATCTCTAAGTGACCGGGCTTGAGTACCGGTCCAGACAGCTCAATTATAGCATATAACAACAATCCATATATAACAGATGACCAGACTTCAATACCGGTCCAAACAGTTCAATATAGCATACTTGGCAAATTAACAAAGTCCAAATCAAACATATAAGTAAGTGGGTTTAGCACTTACCGTACTGCTGTGAGATCGGTTGGGTCTCGGGTAATTCACCCCGCCCTATTCGAGGACTCGACGCTCCTATAATGCATAACATAGTAATGATGTTCAATTAATCACATTCAGGAATCCATATATGCTATGACGCATGATTTCATATTCAATTTCTGTGTTATCTTTAATTAAAATAATTCACAAAATTCCAAATTCAAACTTATGTTATAACATACTTAAACATATTATAAATCTCAATTTTCCATATAATAATTATAATTAAAAATAATTATAATTATTAAAACCAATTCCAAGTTTAAATAAACCATATAAATTTCATATTTAAATTCTTTAACTAAACACTTTAAATCTGAATTTTCAGCCTTAAAACAATCTCAAAATAAATTTCTGACATCAAAAACGGATTCAACACGTCAAATTAGGTTGGAAGGGCTAAAACATAACTTATAAAAGTTTCCGGTTCAAAAGTGCAATTATTAAAAATTGAGGGACCAAAATGTAATTATCCAAAATATCAAATTCTGCCCAGAAGGGCTATTTTGCACAGTTCTAGAAACTACAGGGGTCAAATTGCAATTTTTATAATCTGCTGGACTAAATTGAAAACAATGTAAAATTCATGCTGTTGGACTAAATTGCAAAAACATTTTCAGGGGTTCAAAACAGGGTTTACCCAAATTCAGGCACCAGAAATGAAATTTGACCAAAACGGCGTCGTATAGGCTGCCCGCAGCTCCCCTCTGCGTGCCTCGCGGCCGGGCGCACGTCTGGATCAAAACGCACGCCCTTGGTGCCGTTTTGATCCGCGTGCCAGCCCGCCTGTCCCCCTGTCTTCCTGCCGAGAAAACTTGACTCTCAAGCCTACTTCCCGACGACTGTACGTCCTTCTCCGGTGGCTTTCCAGCCAACTATGACCACCTTTCTCTTCCTCTACACACCCTCTAGCTAACCATCAGAGCCATATTCCCAAAAACCCTCTAGATTAAAAGATACAAGTCCCCAAAGTTAGCTCCTCAACACTGTTTACCTAGAATCCAGAATCTACCTATCTCTCAACCCAACTTCCAGCCACTTTTCCGGCCACCTCCGGTGATTTTCTGGCAAACTAAAATGACAGATATCTAGAAAAACATACCCTCTACAAACCCATATAGCCACAATTCACATAGGCTTCACCAAATGGAAGTTATAACCCTCCAAAGTTGGTACCTTAAAACTGCCCAGAACAAAAACTCTAAGTACCCAGAATTTGTTTCTCCTTATCCCACGATTGCCAGCCAATTTCTTTCCACTCTAACACATCTAAACACTTCCTAAACTACCCAAGAACATGTTTAAACAACAGGTTTGAAGATTTCCCAAAGGTTTCCCTCTTTTCTCTTTCTTTTTCTTCTTTTCTCTTTCCTTTTCTCTCTTTCTTCTTCTTCCTCTCTTTCCCTTATGAGTTCTATCCAAACCAGGATGTTCCAATCCTTATTTCCAGCCTCCAGCACCTGCATACACGTCCCACAACATGTCCAGCAGCTGCTTGGTTAAAATTACACAAATTCTTCCAATTTTGCCCTTACATATAACTTACACCTTAAGTATTCTTCCCTTCCTTTCATTCAATCATATAACCTCACAAAAACAGCCTCTAAAATCATTCCAGCAACCAAATCAAATACATTTTGGTGTCAAAATAATATGTAGAACACGTGTCTGAAGTTTCGTAAAAATCGGAATCCGAAAAGTGGTCGTGGTTCGCTTGGTGCCCTAAACCGAGTTCGAAGCTCGACGACTTTTACGGAACCAAAACCGTACCACGTCGTCGCACATTTAGGGTTCTAAAACTCTTTAAAACATTTTAATAATCATATATCAAAATATCAAAGTCATTCAGTTCATATTTTACGTGATTTCGGCATTTTCCGATCACGCGGGTTCGAAAACCCTAATTAGCTCCGTTTGTGTCTTTCGACGGCAAACGAGCCTATAACATAACTTGTTTTTCTTATCCAAATCATATATTATCATATTCAAATCATATACTCCATGTTTAACTTAATTATCAATTCATATCATGATGCATTTTAATGAAAATGCACAAAATGCATGAAATGACGTCGAAATGATGTAGGGTTTAGGGTTGGAATGTCACATAGCATAGCTTGAAATTCTCATTCAAACCTTATATCATCATACTCAAAACATATCTAAATCATTTACTTTAAAATATTAAGCGTTTCCGACATTTTTCGGCTGCGCGAGCCAAAACCCTAATTGGCTCCGTTTATGTCTTTCGACAATAAACGAACTTAAAAGCACTCTTGTTTATCATATTTAACTCATAATCATTTCTCATTTCATATATTTCATGTAAATGCCATATATTATGTCATACTCTGATGCAT
>CANUEY010383214.1:0-46124 GCA_948099555.1 Croton setiger
CCAATTGCTTTATCCAAAATTAAAAAAAAAAAAAAAAACGGAGTCAACTTTTTCATAATTAATTTGGTTTTCAAAAAACCGGTTCCCGAAGGGTGGCGACTCTAATTTTTTAAGACCGACCAGTTCGGCAATAACCCAAAAATATTTTATCACTTGTTTTCAAAAATTAAAGATTCATAAGTGTTTTTCGGTTTAATTTAAATCGGAAAAGTCGTCCGCCCGAATCGGGCCGTCATCACATTGCTTGCCGGTATCAGAATTTTTACCAGTTATCGGAATTTGACTAGAATTCGATCTATCGTTTGTTGGACCACTGTTGGTCAGTTGCCGAAAATCGATAATAAAGGTGATATTTACTACAATTTTTTAAAAGTTTGTACTATTTACTAAAATAAACTTAAAAAATACTACTATTTACTTACCCTTTCTTGGGTTATTATTAATCTTCTAATAAGGCCTATATTTTCATGTCACAAGAGCATTATAGGATTTGCAACAACATAATCACGCAGCTGAAATAAATATGTATTTTATTATAATTGTAACGGAATTTAACTGATAATTAAAATTAGATAATAATTTGATACAACTTAGATTAATCCATTCAAATAATTAATAATTATATAATTATTATCTTATTTTCACCTCTTCTCTAGTGTGATAACAAGGCATTAATCTCAAGGAGCATATCCACCACCACCAGAGCCACCTCCACCTCCACCACCACCACCAATGTAGCCACCTATGGCTCCTCCACCATGACCACCTCCTTCTCCTCCACCATATCCCCCTCCATGTGCTCCTCCAGCTGAATAACCTCCTCCACCTCCAGCACCGCTTCCACCACCACCTCCTCCACCAACACCGCCATATCCACCACCAGCTCCACCTCCATGTCCAGCTCCTCCACCATATCCTTCCCCACTTGCTCCTCCATAACCTCCTCCACCTCCAGTACCACCACCACCACCTCCACCTCCACTTACACCACCATATCCACCAGCACCGCCACCAGTACCACCTCCATGACCACCTCCTCCTCCTGAACCATAACCAGGAACAATGCCGCCACCTCCACCTCCACCAGCTCCATGGCCACCTCCACCACCACCTCCATATCCACCTGCAGCACCATAGCCTTCACCACCACCTTCTCCACCACCACTTCCATATCCACCACCATGTTCACCTCCACCACCATAAGCAACACCTCCACCACCACCACCACTACCTCCACCTCCGCCGCCACCATATCCACCAGCAGCACCATAGCCAGCACCACCACCTTCTCCACTGCCACCTCCATAACCTCCTACTCCATGGCTATAGCCGCCATTATCAAGATTGAGGAGGGCTCTAGTGGCAGAGCATATGCCCATATATAACAAAACAAAGAAAACTAAACCAAAAACTCTGTGATTAGCCATTTGGAAGAGTTAGAAATCACAAAAAACTTGGTTATGAACATAAAATGAAAATGGGTATTTATAGGAATTGGAATTGAGGTCGAAAGACGTGTTCTTTCCATTGAGCACATGGAAAAAGGGAAATTGGTGTCCCACTTTATCTTCCCCAATATACAAACCCACTCGCAAAATCTCAGTGTTACTTTAAGACTATTGCTTGCCTACTTCTTTCTATATACTGAAATGTCTCACTCCTACACATGCTCTACGGAATAGCAAGTATGTGTGCTTATTTGCTGTCCTCCATTTCTCATTTTATATCTATATTATATCCATCATATTCAAATGTATTTAGCCAAGAATTTTCTAAATCTAAATTTCAATTTGCTCTCTAGTGAACCCAATATATAGAAAAAGAAAGAATACTATAGGTGGTAGAAGAATTTATAGGGGATTCTTCTTATAAGGAGAACTTTTGTCGCTCAAAATAATTTTACCCGTCTCAAATCCTAATTAATCGATTTCAATTTTGCCTGTCTCAAATCCTAATTAATCGATTTCAATTTTCCCCGTCTCAAATCCTAATTAATCGATTTCAGTTGTTTGATGATAGAAGCTTCGTAGTTAAATTAATCTTAGTTTATTAATTTTAATTAAATCATATGATTAGAATACCTTTAGGATATAGTAATATAGAATTCTAGTATTTGTTTGGCTTGCAATATTGCACTAAAATAAGACAAAATAACTTGTCAATACTATGTTTTTTCTTGTTTAGTTGTTGCTTATATCAATCTTTTGGCATGAGTTCAATAAATTAACCAATGGCTTAGTTTATGTCAAAGCACTAATTAAAAAGGACAAGCTAAGAATCTTAGATATTATCTGCAATAATCACAACTGCTTATGTAAACTTATTATAAAAGGATAATAAGAGGTCTCTACTAATCCTTCCCTTGCAATTTCAATTAGCAAGGAAAGAGGAAAAAATGGTAGTTTCACTTAGAAGAAGAGAAGGTAGATTAAGGGCATTAGCAAGGCGATTAAGCTTTAGTGGGAGTCAAATACCACTTAAAGATGCATTAATAACACAACAATCTCCTGCTTCTGAAAACACTACACCACATGTAGTTGTAGTAATGGATGCTCTTAGAGAGTTCACTATTGAGCCATTAAGATGGGCTCTTGAGAATATTTTAGTTCCTGGTTGTATTGTAACTCTTCTTGGACTCTTGCCTTGGCTTAATATTCCATGTGAGTCACTTTCAATTCATTTTCTTGTCTTTTTATTTAAATAATTCCGTTAATGTACTGAGTAACATGTGAGCTACACAGTAGTAGGAGTTAGTTTTTTCCTGTGCACTAAAATAGATGCTGACAGTGTGGTTGATAGTAGTTGAAAGATCTTTCCCTATGTACTAAAATAGATTCTGATAGTGTAATTAACAGTAGTTGAACTCGAGATTTTTCCCTATGCACTAAAATAGATTCTGATAGTGTGCTTGACAGTAGTTGAACTCGAAATCTTTCCCTATGCATTAAAATAGATGCTGATAGTGTGGTTGACAGTAGTTGAACTCGAGATATCCACGTCAATTCATTTTGTTGTCTTTTGTTTTTAACTTAATGGATGGGTCTTGTCTTGGGATATATAATTTGATTTAGATAATAAATTTTAAGGTCGAATTTAATTTTTAAATAATCTGTAAATATTTTATAATTTTAAAAGTTTCTTTAAAATTTAAAATGATTATACAATCTTAATCTAGCCATTTTGAATTTAGTATTCATAATATGTAAAATATTTAGTGTCCTCAAAGACGCCGGAAGTTTGGGCCGCGGAGGTTGAAACGACGGCGGCGGAAGAAGTAGCTGAATTATCAAATCTTGATTCCAAATATACTAAGCTTCAACAAGTAATTCACCTCTGCAGAACATTTGATGTATGTAATTTCCTTTACTTTCTTTATTTTATTTTTATTAAAATAAGCTTAAAAAAGATAAAATTAATTAAAGGAAAAATTAATGTTTTGTCCTGAGATTTTACTAATATTACGATTTAGTCAATCTATTTTAACAAATAACTCTCTCATCCTATACTTTGATTTTGTTTAACAATTTAGTCCTTCAATTTAATTTAATATGTTCCAGCTATATTATGTTACTAATATAAATATTTTGTGATTGAATTTTGAATAATGCTACTATTTTGTCCTTAAAAATTTGACTTTTTTTTTCAATTTTTTCTCTAAAATTTAACTATTATTATTGAAAAATTAGACATAAAAATGTTAAGGACAAAATAGTAATTTTCCTTAATTCAAATTTACCAAATTATCCTCCTCTAATAAAAGTTTTGGGAAGATGCAATGCAGGTTGTGCTACAAAAGCAAGTAGTAATGGGATTTCCATTGAGATTAATGGTGATTGAAAAACTTTCAAGTCTTCATGCCACATGGGTTGTATTTGATAGGTAAGAGGGCAAATTAGTAAATAACATTTATATTTATATGGGAAATTTATGATTTGATCCTTAATATTAGTTAATATTATTATTTAATCACTATTTTTATGTAATTAATCTTAAATCCTTGATCTTCGACACTATATTTCGTCTAGTTTTTTAGAAATATTTTTGAAAAATTTGATGCATTTTTCAAGAATATTCATAAATTTTGACGACGAAAGAATAATATAAAATAGTAGTGCCAAAGATTAAAAACTTTTTAATAATTACGTCAAAATTGAGCGATTATTGATTAAAATATTTGGCCAAAATTGAAAATTATTCCAAATTATAAGGATTGAAAGTAATAAAATGATTGTTTGTGATAATGAATTAACAGACATCAGAAAAAGGATAGAGAGTTCTTCGCAAAAAGAGTACCATTTAATATGGTAATGATGAATGAAAATGGAGAGGCAGACATGATTAGAGGGAAGTCAATGATTAAGATTGATAATGGGGAATTCAGTCCTAGCTTTGAATCACCAGTTGCTTTGGTTCCAACTCCTCAATTGATGATTCCTGATGAATGGAAGCAAATTCTTAATGACTAAATTATATATAATTACCATCCAATTGTAATTAATTTCATTTCATTTCCATCCTTAATTACAATTTTCTGATTGTTAATTAAGACATCTTTGTGTTAATTAGTAGTTAACTTTGTGTTAAAAGCCTTAATTAGGTTTTATATTCAAACTTTTTATTATTATTGTAGGCTACAAATAAAACTTGGTTCTTGTACTTATACTTGATATTAAGTTTATTTATTTTTCAATTTCTTAGTACTAATTTCGCATAATTTCAAAAATTAAAATGGTTTACCATTTTACCAACAAATAAATTCAACTATATTATAGTAGTAGCAATAGTTATAGCTGTAATAACAACAATAGTAGTAGCAACTGTAACACCAGTTACAACAATAGTAGTTGGAGCAATAATAATAACAATAGTTGCAACAACAGTATCAGTTATAGTACCAACAATAATATCAACAGCAGTTGCAACAAATTTTATGCTAAAGTAATCATTGTTTAATTGTTAGAACTTGAAGAAAAGAATATGAGACTTTGAGATGAGATGTTGATTGGTATAAAAACACAAATTTTATCACTTAAAACGCATCCTTAATTACCATTAGTGGATTAATGTCTCCATAAGTACGTAATATAATGCATGTAGCCATTAAATGGAGGCTGATGGAGCCATTCATAAATTCCTTAATAATGTTAAGAGTGAACAATCTTAGAATTCCACTTACAATTACAAGACCAAACTTTGGCCTTCATTACAATACAATAATATACTATATTTAAGCTATTACATTTATTATTGATAGGTCTTCTTCCTTAGCATTGCAATTTGTACGTAATAATAATAATAAATACTATTATATTGATACATTAGAAACACTTTGATAACTCTCAACGAGCATAGCCTCCTCCATGGCCACCACCTTCACCACTTCCACCACCGGCTCCATATCCACCACCATGTGCACCGCCACCTCCACTGCCACCACCACCACCAGCGCCACCGCCTCCAGCTCCACCACTTATTCCACCTCCGTGAACTGCTCCTTCTCCACCACCACCGCCATATCCACCTCCTTGGGCTCCTCCAGCTCCACCACCTGCACCACCACCTCCACCACCACCACCTCCAGATCCTGTTGTACCGCCAGTACCATAGCCTCCTCCGGATCCAGCTCCTTCACCTCCACCATAGCCAGCACCGCCGGCTCCAATTCCTGCTCCACCTCCACCACCGGCACCGCCGCCACCTCCACCACCATATCCTGCTCCCTTTTCTCCTCCTGAACCATATCCAGCACCTCCACCTTCTCCACCACCACTTCCATGTCCAGTACCACCTGCTCCTCCAACAGAACCTGCACCACCTCCACCACCGCTACCTCCTCCTCCACCACCACCATGGCCTGTAATACTTCCCGAGCCTTCACCACCACCACTTCCATGTCCAGCACCGCTTGCTCCTCCAGCAGAACCTGCACCACCTCCACCACCGCTACCACCCCCGCCACCACCTGCATGACCTGTAATACCTCCTAAGCCTTCACCGCCTCCTTCACCACTGCCTCCACCATATCCAGCTCCACCAATTTCTCCAATATGACCGGTACCACCACCTCCACCACTACCACCTCCGCCACCACCAGCATATCCTATAGCACCACCAGAGCCAGCGCCACCACCTTCACCACCACCGCCACCATATCCAGCAGCATTATTGCCTCCTGCAGAGGCACTACCGCCACCAGCACCACTGCCTCCGCCGCCGCCGCCGCCAACTCCAGCACCACCACCAGACCCGGCACCACCTCCTTCACCTCCCCCAGAACCATATCCGGAACTAATAGCTCCTCCAGTATGAGCGGCACCACCGCCTCCACCTTTACCACCACCTCCTCCTCCACCTATTCCAGCACCACCATATCCGGCACCACCGCCTTCTCCACCACCATATGCATCGACACCATGTTCCCCAACAGATGCATATCCAGAACCACCACCACCTCCTGAGCCACCTCCCCCACCATAGCCTCCAACTGAAATACCACCATAAGTGTGTGCATCGAGAGAAATCAAGGATCGTTTGGCAGAACAAATGCCTAAACATAATAATGCAAGTAGAAACATTATTGGAAGAACTCTATTAGTAGCCATAGAAATGTATTTGAATCCCATTATGTTGGTTTAGAAATGCATGTCGAAGAAGGGTATTTATAGGCATGGGGTTATAGTACAAAAGCGCCTTAGGATTGGATGGAACTTGAAAGTGGTTGAAGATTTTGAAAAATCTATGGTTTCTATGATGGCTCTACAATATGATCCAATAGACAAACACACACTCACACTAGTAGACCCATTAGTGTGCTTTTTTTTTGCTGTCGCCCACAATTCATGTGATAAATACATCTAGGAAATTTAATTTTTTTTAGGCTAAGTTTTGTGGACCTAATTTCCATTATACACTAATTTATTTGAGTGATATCCGACTCAAATTATATTACAAACATAGCTGATTATGGTTTAGGCCTATCATATTGGCTTAAAAATGACTATTTATTAACTCTTTTTTCCTTTGGAAAGTGATGTACGTTCAGCTCTTACTCTCCACCTCCACTGCATGCCAACTTATTATTATGAGACTATATATTTCTAGTCGTGCCTTAATATTGTTTTAGGTCAAGAGTTCAAACCTAGCTAAATAATAACAGTGGGGAAAAAAGCTCAACGAATAACTTATAAGTTTACTAGTGGAATGGGATGTTTGGTTCTAGAAGAAGTGAGCTATAATATTTGTGTAGGGTATCCAATAAAAGGATAAAATAATGAGGAAATTTTATTTTAATAACCATCGGGTGTTCAGATGCAGAAACCTGACTAAATTTCTATTCGCTTTAGACTGCTCCGAAAAGTGTTAACGTGCAAGAATTTGCTCTTATGAGAATTCAAACTTATAATTTAATTCTTGTGATTCGTTAAACAGGTATTCATGAGCAACTTAAACTACGCTACTTGATTAAATTAAGCAAATTAAATAGAAAATTAGCTTCCTCAATGATTCATAAGTAGAATACATTTTTATTTAATATTGTTCCATTTTGTAATTAAGCTGACAAGGACCACTTAAGCAATCATTTTAATGAATTGGTTTAAGATAATCTAAAATCTAAAGGCTAAATCCACTTGCTTATCTTGTATAGTGTGTGTTAGTAAAATTATGTCATCAAAAGCATTATACTTAGATAGTGCCTTAAAATTAATATATACCTTTTAATTGAAATCCTTAATGTGCTATAGCACATATGATAAGGTTTTTATACATTGGTGCCTTCCAACAAAGCTGTTGTGTTTAAGCATGAGTTTCAAATGATCCTATCATTTGTTATTTTTGTATTTCTTTTCATAGTGAAAAGATGGTGATAAAAGTCTCACTCCGAAACAGTTTCCGATTGCTTTCTAATTACGTATTACAGAATTTTACGGTCGTTTTTTAATTACGTATTACAGGATTTTACGATGCATAACTTGTAACATTACCCTAATCAATATCCTCATCTTTGCCATCAATGATTAAGGGTAATTAGAAAGTTAAGATTATGATTAACTGGAAAAGAGAATTGGGTGTGAATTGAATTTTGAACATGAAAGACTTATCTCCATTAATGCAAGCAAGCTAAGGTTTAATGTTTAGAACATAAGCATGCAAAAATATAGTGGAGAGTCACATGCACAACCACAATCACAATAGCCGATGTTGTTTGGTGGAACTACTCCAACTTCAAGTGGGTTCTTTTGAATATTTTTCTTTCTCCACTTATGAAAGACTTTCTCACAATACCATTTTTCCCCCTAAATACATCATTTGTGACGTCTAAAGTTATAAACAACAACCCCCAAATGAATTTAGATTTTTTGAATTCATGTTAATTTGATATATGAGATTTTGGTTTCGAAATCAGATTAATTGATGTATGTGATTTAGTGTTTGAAATCGGATTAATAGCTTATTCTCAAATATTGGAAGTTTGAACCACGAGGAGCGGTGTGGTGGTTTAGCACTTTGTCCCTTAAGTATAAGGTTGGAAAATCGAACCCTGCTCATGTGAATGAAGCAACTTTCGTGACCAACCCTTTATCACTTAGTGTACTGACTCAGGAGCGATCTGAATTAGTTTGGACCATTAAAGGACTTTACTGCAGTCATGCCTAAGATATCAGATCAAAATTCGAAAAAAAGAAAAAGAGGCGAAGTTTTTCCAGCATTAAAAACACACAAATATATTGATTTGAAAAACAAAGTAACTTGAAAATTGGTCTTTGCTTCTCTATTTTGCGTTGTTTAAATTCATTGCATGATTTTGTTCTTGATGTGCTATTTTAATCTTTGCTCTATTTTGCCCATTGTTTAATATGAAAATCAATGTCAATTTCATTTGCCAGATTTTGAATTTTGGATTTTGTTAGTCTTCTTCTTCTTCTTCTTCTTTGCCTTTCTTAGTTGTTGAGAAGACAAGATAATGGCGGTACTGAAGGCGGAGGTGAGTTGGTGATGGTGGGGAGCAGTGGTTGTGACACTGAAGAGGAAGAGGAAGAACATTGGTTGTTTTTAATAATAGTAATAATAAAGAGGAACGTTGTACATTTTAGGAATTTCAAATGGAAAAATTAACAGAAGGATAAAAGAATAAAATGATGCAAAATTCAGAAAAAAAAATGATAATTTTTGAAAATTTAGGGACAAAAGAATTCTAAATTATGAGGAAAGTAATTTTTCTTTCATATAAAAGAATTCTCAGAGAAATGAAATAATTTTTATTTTAATTTTAAAATAATAATTCATTTTTATTAATTTGGAAAATGAATTCATTATTAAAATAACGTTTGAAACGAACATTTAATTAAGATTGTACTATTGTTATACACTGTTGTACAAGTATAAAAGAAAGTTGAACTACTGTTATTTGTTTTTATACGATTATTGTATGGTATTATCAACTATTGTATGGTATTATCAACTACAGTTGTTGTATAAATAAATTTATATAAAATTTATTTTTTTATTTTTTTTAATAAAAATTCCGTTTTTCAAATTAAAATAAAAAGAGGATATATTTCCACATAAAAAAATACATATATTTAAAGTGAATATACGCCTAGTATAAAAAAATAAAAAGTAATAAATTATTTTTTATTTTGATGTTAAAATAATAAATTAATATAACTTGATAAAGTCAAAATTAACCTTAAAAAAATTTAATAGGATTATTTTAAATAAAATTATCTTAAAATTGATGTTTCATTAATATTAAAATAATAAATTAATATAATATAATACAATAAAAATATATAATTTAATAGAAAAATATTTAATGTAAAAATAAATTTTATTAGGGTCGTTTAGATAATCCCAACTTGTTCATTTATTCTTAAATTTGAGACGTATACCACTAAATCGTAATGGGATATATATATGATCACGTCACCACTACTTATTGTGGCGGCTCAATATCCATTTCTTTGAAGAAAAAAAAAATTATGTTGGTACATAGTAATTATTTTTTAAAATGAACTAAATAGCACTGCTAATTTTTAATATCAAAAATCCCTCCCATTATTAAAATGATAAAATAATTAATTAAAAATTAAATAATAAATTAATTAATTAAGAATATACGAACTATTGGTCAATGTTGCCTGAGCACTGTCATTGCTGCTGAGCACTGTTGTTGTCGGTACCAAAACTTCTACCAGATCCATCTAACCGGCAATTTAAGAACACCAGAAAAAATTTCTTATACTAATGAATCGTCCGGTAGCATAAAATCGGCATCGGAGCACAGCAGGTCGACCAAACAGTCGATTTAAAATTTGAATAACTGTTGCCAATAAAACATAAATCAGATTGTTCCATTCATTTTCCATCCAAACTCAGACGGTTTTCAGTTGGGTTCAATAAATCGACTTGCTCCAGACTTAATTCCAGCCAGTTTCCTTTTAGTTTTCAAGACAAGCGGGATTCATATGGCAGGCGACGATGGAAACCTATTTTGAATGAAGAGAGGAGGAAGATGAACTATTTGTACAATTACAAATTAGTACCTCAAGTTTTGTGATATTTTCATTTAGGTCCTTTAGGTATTAAAATGTAAAAAACTATTAGTAAGTGTTTTAATGTAAAAAAAAAAAAGTTTACAAATTAATGTATATATAAAATTCAATTCATATATTGATTTACATACTGTTAGGTACGTAAAAATCAATTTTTGTATATAGTTTCATACTGAAATTAGTATGTAAATAATATAAAAAAAATAAACTATCAGTATATAAATTAGTATGTAAACAAAAAATCAATTTACATATTGTATTTCAGACTGATAGTATGTAAAAAAATTAATTTACATACTAATCAATATGTAAATATATCCTAAGAGATATAAAAGTTAATGTAAAAAAAAAAAAAAAAGTCATTTTACTTAAATTTAAAAATATTATGATATTTATTTAACTACAAACTTCAAAAATCGCTATTTACTCAATTTAAAAAAAAAAAAAACTATTTCACCACTTGACTACTCATTTTCTAAATTTCGTATAATTTAGGTTATCTTCAAAATTCTAAAACTTGGGTTATTTTAGTATTTTTAGGTTCGGATTCAATCTATATATATTTTATTATTTTCGAAAATTACAGTTGTAAAGATCCTAACACATTAATTAATAAAGTTTTTTAAACGTTAATTCTTCAGTTGAGAGAGATTATTTGTGCCTTCACTTCATTCCATGTTAGCTTTGTGGAATGAGAGGGTAATTGTGTTATTCATGAATTTGCTAAGTTCGCGCTGCATGACCACTTTAATGCTCGTTTGTGGGTCGGTTATATTCCCTAATGTATTGAAACGGTGTTCACCGTGACCTGGCGGGGCAAGACCTATAATCGGTCCGGCACGATCCATGACTTAATGTATTAATGATTTTCCTAAAAAAAAAATTTGTTCTAAAGGTCAATCTAACTTCTAACTAGAGCAGGCCACGGATCGTGCCAGACCGATTATGGGTCTCGCTCCGCTAAGTCGCGGTTAGGGGGAAGTTAAACCTTAACCGGCCCGTCTGTGGTTTAGCCGGTTATTTTATTTTATTTTTTTTAAATATTTTTAAGAAAAGTTAACCAGCGATTCAGACAGTTCGTCAATGGTTCCGGTTCAATACGGTTCACAAAGATAGTTTGAACCTTAATCAGACCGTCCCCTAACAGTTCCAGTTACGGTTTGAATGATTCTAATTTGGCGTCGGGCCGGGCCGGTTAACCGAGAAGCCGAAAACGGGCCTCTACTTCTAACCTTTTAACCAGCGTGTGTATACATGATCACTCAATTTGTAATGCGCGGGGGAGTGGGTTTGGCCTAGCGGAAAGCAAACTCGGGTGTGCATGCGACTATGCGAGTGGATGTATCTGTAAAAAAATACACACACAATGCACTGCACACTCCCAAATTATATAACAAAATAATTACAATAATAATAAATTGTTGATAACAGAAATCATCTGGAACTGAATCCCTTCAAATTCAAACAACATCATCGTCATAGATAACTATAAAAATCCAAATATAAGACATCTTCCATTTTCAGTTTGAATTTTTAAGAATCACACAACTTTTCAATATCCTCAAGAAAAATTTCAGGCCTATTTTCCTTCTTCACATACTCTGAATCTGTATATTCAACCAACCCCACTTTCCCTCTTCTCTCCCAAAGCCTTTCCCCAAATTTCCTACCCGCAAAATAGGCTTCTGCTTTCGCCAAAACGACGTCGTTTTCCTCTTTCATCACCTCAATCGGATGCCTCTCGTAATGACCCGCGCTCGTCCCTTCAAAATCGTCCAATAGGAGGATTGCGTTGCTCGACACCGCGTAAAGTTCGCCTTTGACACGGTAGCTGCCTTCTGTTCCGGCGAGGTTAATCAGGTACGGAATCCCCCACGGACCAACGACGAGAGGATATGGGAGATTTGTGGTGCAGGTGCCGAGGTATACGGCGTCGTTTTGGAGGATTAAATCTTGCATTACAGCGTTGTTTGGGAAGTTTTGTTTGAGAGTTCCGTATGTGAAAATTATGTTCTGGTTTGTTTGGGAAGCTGCCATTGCCAAATGGACAGAAAATATGAGAGAGAATGATTGAGTAATCAGTTGGTTGATTGGATCATTAAATGGAAGTGCTTCATAATTAAGGGGTTGTTACGCACATGCAAGCAACCTAATTTTTTCAAAGTTTTGAAAAAAGAGACGTCCAAGAAAACAAAAAATTGAAAGAAACGGAAAAGAACGTACCACCAACTTTGGTTGAAGTGGATCAAAGAGCAACCTAAATACTTATCAAGAACTAATTAAAGAATAAAATAACCTAAACCATTCACTTTAACATCGTATTAAACAAACATAATTTCAATTAGAAAGTTAATGTTAATTAACACAAATAAACATCTTAAACACCACAAAGAGTAACACTAGAATCAAGAATTGGGCCTTTTGATAAAGCACAAACCTTTTTAATGCCTTAATCAATCATACGCATCAATGCAAGAATCGGGTATTGATTATCAAGAGACGTTTTCACCGGTGGTAATAATAACTGGGCAATTATACAGATTGACTTACACGGATTTTTGGATGAAGACATTTATATGGCACAGCCTGCTGGGTTTGCTCATTCTGGACTTCCAGATTATGTTTGTCATCTCAAACGCTCTCTTTACGGCCTTAAGCAAGCCCCCACACCAATGGTTCAATCGATTGTCTCAGCATTTAGCAACTCTTGGGTTCAAGCAATCAAAAGCTGATGCTTCTGTTTTCTATTTGTGTCAAGGAACACAAGACCAATTAATCAAGAACCTGCAACCCATCAAAGCTTGAGAGTGTAATTGTTCTGAACAATTTTATCATTTCATAGGTACGAGCAAATGAGAAATAAAAATTAACAAAATAACTACAATCACATAAAGCATCTGAAACCGATCCCCTTCAAATTCAAACCACATTATTGTTACAATCCATGAGATAACTGTAAAACTCCAAATATCTAACCCACGACATTTTCAATTTTCAGTTTGAATTTTTAAGAAGAATCAGATAAAAACATTTCAATGGCGTCAAGAAAGCTAACATTTTCAGGCCTATTTTCCACCCTCACATACTCTGTACCATCACTATACTCAACTAATCCCACTTTCCCTCTTTTCTCCCAAAGCCTTTCCCCAAATTTCCTATTCGCAAAATACGCTTCTGCTTTCACCAAAACGGCATCATTTTCTTCTTTCATTACCTCAATCGGAAACCTCTCGTAATGACCCGTGCTCGTCCCTTCAAAATTGTCCAATCGGAGGAGTGCGTTCTTCGACACGGCGTAGAGTTCGCCCTTGACACGGTGGCTGCCTTCGGTTCCGGCGAGGTTAATCAGATATGGAATCCCCCACGGCCCAACGACGAGAGGATATGGACGATTGGTGATGCAGGTGCCGAGGTATACGGCGTCGTTTTGGAGGATTAAGTCTTTCATGACGGCGCTGTTTTGGAAGTTTTGTTTGAGGGTTCCGTATGAGAAAATTAAGTTCCGGTTTGTTTGGGGATCTGCCATTGCCAAGAGAAATTGAAGCCCCAGAATGGATTGAAAGTAGTAAAGGTGATTTTAACAATGATAGGATTGACCAATTGGACTGGATCTGAAAACTGACTCGGGCAGTCGGACTGGATTATACTGATTAACCGTACCCCACCTCCTTCCACCACCCATAAAACATTATTTGTCAGTTTTTTAATTTTATTTTTTTCCCCGACAAATAAGTTAATTTTGCTTTTATTTAGGCCACTTGCCTTCGCGGAGGAGCAAAGGTCGGCCGACGACTAGTCGGGTGCGGAGGAGAAGAAAATGTGGGAGACTTCAGCCAATAAGAGTGTGCCACGTAACAGTGGGAGAAATTTTTTTTTTCGTAATTTTGGGGAAGAATTTGTGAATGTAATTTGTGGTATTTTTTTATTGTTGTAAAATGAAAACAGAATATTTTTGTATTTTGTAAATTTGCTTGTTAAAAAATAAGATTATAATATAAATAATTATTGTATACAATTTAGTTTTAAAAATAATTTATTAAGCAAATTAAATTTATTTTAAAATATAAAAAAAAGTATTTAAAAAAATAATAAAATAAATAAATGGGGAATGAATTATTATCGGTACATGAGTTTTTTTTTTTTTTTTTACTTTTGGTCAGTACTACAAATTTAATGTGAATTATCATTATTTTTGAGTCATTTTCATATAGGTGTATCAGTTTTCGCATGAGTGTTTCAGACTTCACATGAGTATTTTCTATCTATAAACGACATTCAACTTCATTCTTTTCATCTACATCGCTAAATTTTCACTCTAATATATTATGATTCTTCTTACTATCAATTATTAGCATTTCCAATTTATTAATTGAATGGATCCAACTAAATACGATTTTAATGCATGGTTCCAACATAATTACCCAAATCAAATTCCTCAAAATCCACCTAATCAAAATTTACTTGCAAAAATTCCAAACAATCCCAATTTCTATACTCAAATTCCAACAAATCCAAATTGTTCTCAAACATTTGCCAAAATGTCAAATTATCCTTACAATAATCCTTATCAATTCACACAACAATCACAGTCACACCCCATGGGAAGTCCTCCTTCAAACTCTCCTATGACTGGGGAGAGTGTTAATGAAAATGAAGACCGTCAACCAAAAGAAGTTGAAAAGGGTAACAGGAAAAGGAAGCATTGGACATGGGAAGAAGATTCCTGCTTGATCAGTGCTTGGTTGAATACTTCCTTTGGTCTTATTATAAACACCAACCAAACTTGTGTTTCATTTTGGTGTCAAATTAAAGATTACGCGTTGGAGACATGCCACAACTGTCATCACAAATGACAGAAACACTTTGTAAAGTGTTCAACTTGATTAGTTCATTGGCTAATACCTAGTGTTCGTGCTATGAGGAAGTACAACGAAACGCCGAAACGATTGGACACGGATATTGAAAAGCATGCATATGAAATATTCGAGTCAAAATACAAAGGTTTTGTATCAAAGAGTTATAAATAATACTGGGAAAAATTGCTTCGTGACCAACCTAAATGGAGAGCATCATGCAACGAAACAAACGCCACAACTGGTGTCGACAAGAGAAGTACAATAAATGTCCAAGGAGCGTATTCCACATCGTCGAACGGAGAAGGCAACCAGCAAAATAATATTGACAAAGCTCAATCCTCGACTCGTCCTGAAGAAATAAAAGTCGCTAAAAGAAAAGGTAAAGCAACTTCATCATTTGTAATGACTAAACTGTTCTTTGACGTAGCCAGTTTGGCTCCACTTTTAGAAATGACTGTTGCAATAAAAGATTAAGTGCAAAGAGATGAGAAAAAATAAAAGCACTTGAGAAAAAACTTAAAGCAAGTGAGTACAAGATTACGGTGGTCATCCATAAATAGGTATCTTTAATCTAATGATTCTATTTATTTCTTCCCCTTAAGAGCTTCTTAGATTAAAAGATGAAAGAAATGGAACTCAACTAGCTAGAAAGAGCACTTATTCTGCCCTTCAATCATATACTATATTCTTCCTTCTTTTTCCTATAGCTGTATACTCCAATGTTTTTACTCGCTAATGTTGACAGAAATTGTTGAGGAGGCATGGCTGGACTCGATTGCAATTTTCGAATCCAAATGTGAGGAAGATTGCGAAAGTGTTCCAGATGGTATATTATTTGGACATTTTAATTTTCTCATGCTGCTTAATAGACAATTTATTCTGTGGAATTGTGTTCATTACTTTTCAGATGTGTTATTGTGAAGCGGTTTTGAAGGCTTACCACCATCAAAGTGCTGCAGTTGGCAGAGAAGCAAATCATGCGGCAACTGCGCCTGCAGTATGCAATATTCCTCCTCAGGTGATCATATGAAAAAGGCAGGGGATTTGTCTGCAGAGAACTCTGCTGGGAACTTTGCGACTGAGGAATCATCATGAACTCAAATCTGCAAATTCCATGTCAAAATTCGAGGGACCTTTTTGCAACCTGATGAAATTGCATCATCAGTGTAAGTAAATGGTGGTCGCAGGGAAGGATTATTAGATACTTTCTCAAGATGAATAAGCCACAGAAACCTAATCAACAGTTATTGTAAATTTAACACTTATAGCAAAATCCATACATGATGAAATCAAATCCTGATTTAACAAACATTAATGAAAATGTGAAATAGTATTATTAATAAATGAACCTTTGAGAGAGTTTTAGTATTACTAATTTATTTGGCGATTTCGGAAGATCAAGTGATCAGTTCCCCGGAGCTCTTCTTAGTTGGAGACGAGTACGGCGGAGAAACCTGTATGGTGGAGCAGAATCCAATTGAACCCTTCCAAAACCCTCTCTCTCTTTTCTAACGTGAGTCCTCCTTCAACCCCAATATATATACACAAATATATATGAAATAGAAGAAAATAAATTTATATAATTAAGTTTCTTAAGAAAATAAGAGAAAATTTATATACCGGTGAATGGTGGGTGGCCATGAAAAAAAAAAGAGGTGCTGTAGAAGGAAATAAAATAATAATAAAATGAAATAAATATATTTTTTGATGGTTGAGGACTGAAAGAAAATAAAAGAAAATAAATTTATTTTCCTTTTATAAAAGTTAATAATAATAAAAGGAAATAAATTTATTTTTTAATGGTTGCTGATATAAAAAATAAAAGTTAATAATAATTTAATTAAGAACATATTTGTAAAACAGTAAAAGAAAGTGTTATTTACCATATAGAAGTGCTATTTACTTAAACAAAACTGTAATTTGACTTATTTTTATTTTGCGATTTAAATATATGGCATAAATTTTAGAAAATATAAAAAAATTATTTACACAAATAATTAATATTTTTGAAAGATCCCCTAAAATAAATAAGCTCTCATCTTCATAATTTTTTTTACCTAAAATCTAAATTTCCCGGAAAAGCAAAATAGATGGAATGAATAATTATTTTTGTAGTTTGTTTTTTTTATATTTTGAATGACTTTATTTTTTTTATCAATATATTTGACACTTTATATAGATTAATTTGTTTAAGCATTTTTAAAAGAGCCCAAAAAATATTTAAAAAGTAAAAAAAATTACCAAATAAAATTTAAAAAATAAAATTAAAAATCAGTAAATTTTTTTAATAATAATAATAATAATAATAATAATAATAATTCTATTCTACTTCAGCCATTAAAGCGCTACAAATGATGTATATACCATAAAATCCTAACTCTTGATATTCATAGAAGAGATAGTTGGAAAAATATTCTTCTTACTGAAAATTAAATTAAGAAAATCCAATTTAAATTGGTGCTTATAATTAATTTTATTTTGCAGTTTGTTTGTAGGTTGTAACAATATTTTGTTATTTAGTTTAGAAATCCTAGCGTTTTTTTTAAGGTATTTTAAAGGTCTGTTCGGTAAAATTGACTTTTTGAGTGGCGTTTAGCTATTAGCTATTTATAGTAACTGTTTACAAAACGTTAAAATCTAAAAATTATATGAGTTAACCGTTGATAAAACACTAATTAAATAGTTAAAAAACATCTTAAAAGTTACGTTACTAGATGCTACAAAAAAATAGTGTTTTTAATCAGTTAAAACGCTAAAAGTTACACCAAAAATTGTTGCCGAACATAATCTAAGTGAAATCAACCAACTCGATTAATTTAAATTTATAGGTGTCGAATATTCCTTAAAAAAACAGTGTAATTATCAACTAATTTCGTGATTAATTGTTAAATTAGTATATTAAACCATATCGTTAACAAGCCAACTAAGGTGAAAATCATCTAAACTAACATTGTTAACTCTTTGTTGTAGCAAAAACTGAAGGAATTAATGGAAAGAGAAGATAATTACATAATATAATCACATCCAAACCGTTACTTGCCAAAATTCTGTTTACAACTAATTAACTAACACTAATGAATTAGAAAGAAGAAGCTCATTTGTCTGAATAAGAATCCTTATATATTCCGAAAAGATTCATCATCATCTCTCGTAATCTTTCATTAAAAAAATTTGATTTTTTCTAATTTTTTCAGCTTTGTATATCGAGTTCATATTTAGAATCAAGAATCAGTTGTTATTGTTACGATGGTCGCAGAATTAAAGGACTCCTCCGTCCCCAGAAGCTCTAAAACATGCATTATTCTAAAATTAGTAATTTATATATTACTAATTTCATTCTGTATAATTTGTCTAAGCATAGCCACTTACCAAACATATATATACGGACCAAAACAAAATACACTTTCCCTTAAAGTCTCATCCTTAAATTTTGATAAGTTTTACATAAACCATGCAAAAAAGTTGGTAATTTCTTGGAAGGCAAGTTTAATATTTACCAACAGTAAATCCAGTGTAAATATTACAATTCCACCCTTTATTACCTACCTTACATATGAAGGGGTACCCATTTCATGTGGGTGCATGGGAAGGACACTAAAGGTTGAAGAAAACCAAAGAAAGGAGTTTCAAGTAATTTCACATTCAGATTTATGTGATTGGAATAGGCTTTTTATGTTCAGCAAAATGGCTACCAATTTAACATCTGAAGTTGAGGAAGGAAAGATTAATTTAGGCTTAAAATTAAGCTTAGTTGCTTATTATTCGCATGATTTATGGAGTTGGGATGTAACTTTGAAATCTTATTGTGATGATTTGAATGTTAAGTTGAAAAATCTAAAAGGCCAAGGGAATTTGGTAAGTGTTCGAAATAAAAGTAGGGTTTGTCGATCGCTATGACCTATACGGTATTATTAGTTATTTTATCTCAAAAGTCGTAAACTAGAATTCGATGATGATCAGAAATCAGATGGTTAAATAAAAAAAAAAGTATATTAGGTTATTTATAGAAAAAATTCAATTTGTTTTATTTTTTATTTGTATTTTTATTTTCTTATAGTCATATTAAAATAGAAAAAAAATATTCAAATAAAAGAAAAATTTATTTATTTATTAGTATCATTCCCAAAGGCAGAAAGCTCATTTCATTATCATTTCCCCTTTTATAATGTTTAAACAAATTTATTTATTATCTAATAAAAAATAATTTAAATAATGAGAATTGGGAGAGTATTTAGTCAATTAATGCTATTTGATTGGTTTTATTTAATTTTTCCCATTTTTTAAGTTTGTTAAAACAATATAAATTCTTGCAATCATATTTTCTCCGTAGTTTCTATCATAAAAATTGTAAGATGTGTAAGTCTCGAATTTGATTCTTGCCGAACATTGATTTAATGATGTTATGGCTTATGCTTGTGCTAATCCCAATTAGTGAAGCATTGTGTTTCATTTATATTCCACAATTAAGGAAAATTTTCCTTAATAAGTCTATTTAAGGATTGTGTTTAAAATAACAATGTTCAATCAATTCCTGGTCATTAGATACAATATATCAAGAATAAGTCAGAACCTATATATATATATATTCTAATAAAACTAATTTTGGATTTTCAACCCTAAATAAGTTGTCTGGCTTGGTTATTTATAGACTACACAAGACTATTTTCGGAATTCGATAAAAATTTAAAAAAAAACATATATAAACTCTAAACCCTAATTCCAAAGCACAACAATAGACTTGCAACTATAGTATAGGAAAAAGCTTCTCTTTGATAGCGGTCATAGGGGGTGAAGAAAGGATCTGATCGTAGATAGAGACTGAAACCGGGGGTAGGGGCGGATGTAGCCAAGTGGATCAAGGCGGTAGATTGTGAATCCACTACGCGCGGGTTTAGATTTTAGGGCTTAGTTGCTTTATATTTTGTATGGAGATATATGCAATATATATTAATGAGAAATTGCACATATTTTCATAAAAAATCATAAATTAATTTCAAATTAAACCGAAAATAACAAATAACTTATAATCTATTATTTCAACTTATGTCCCGTCCTATTTTTTGGCGGCGCTAGGCTGGAAATTTGTCGATGGCTGGAACACTAACTGTCTTCGTTCATTACTGGTGCTTATAATTCTATAGTGAGTTTAAACTCAATTTTAATTATTTTTATCATATGTTTATAATGCATTTACAATAAGTTTACACTTTACTTATAATTAGTTGATTATAGTTAAACACGGTGACTTTTTTTATTAAAAAATCTTTAACTTAAAAAAATCTAAAATATTTATCTAATTAACTTAAAAGGTGGCAGACAAAATAACTAACGTGAAACTATTTTCAAAGAAGAAACAATATGTATAAGAAATCAAATAAAATAAAGAATATTTGATCCTCATGGTTGTCTTAAAAAATTGTTAATATGATAATATAATCATATGAATTTGCTTGCAGATTTGGATTATATATTTTTATTAAACAAATTTCTATAAATTAATCCACTTGTAGATTCTTAATCCACCTATTATTTTAATCTTTGGGTTTAAGTTTTAGATGTGTTCAAATCCAATTCATGGAGGAAGAAGAATAAGTCTAAATATTTGTGCCTAAATTTAATTAAATATGAACTTATTTATTATAATATAAATATATGTGCATGTTGGTAGTCAGGTTTGTAAATAATTTTTTTGTTAATTTAAAAATAATTATTGAAATTAAACTTTAATTATCAAATTTCTAATTGGTAATTTAAAAAATCTAAAAGTTAAACAAAATACAAAGTAGGTCTACGCTTGCGTGGTGTGCGAGTTATAATAAATATAAAATTAAAAGCTATAATAATAATAATAATAATAATAATAATAATAATAATAATAATAATAATAATAATAATAATAATAATAATAATAATCTAAAAAGTTTCCAAAAAAAATTAGACAAGAAAAAAATTATTACTTATTAATAATAACAAATAAAATTATTATTTAAATTTTGGGGTATACTTATATAAATTAATAAATGCAAGTAATTTCACTAACTTTTGTAAGATCTGCAAAAAAAAATAATAATAATAATAAAATTGTGGTATCTATCTATATAAATAATGAAATTAAAAAAAATTAATAGTATTGCTTATTTAATTAATACACCACAAAAGTCTTTTCTTAATTATGTTTAGAGTGGGGGCTTAAACTTTTGCATCCTTTGAAATTTGTAATAAACATTTGAAAATAATGTGATGCGTTGTCGCTATTATGGGACACAAAAAACAGCTAATTCCAAATTTGGGGGTTTATGAACTAAATAATTCAATCAGTTGATAACATCGCAATAATTCATAAAATTTGATCAATGTTATTTCATATCTTTTTCACTGAAACTGCTTCTTACTGAATGACATTAAAAATAAATTTTTTTGATTTTCGACTAATTATTAACAAATTCAAACATGAGCACGAATACTAACAAAAAACGAGTTCAAACTTATTTGTGAACTAAAACTCGAGATTTGAGCTCGAGCTAGAATAGTAATATAAAACAACAAATCTCGCGAGCCTAAAATGAGCCAAATTCGTGAGTCTCAAAATGAGCCGAGCTCGAATTCGTGGAATTTAACACGAGCTCGACTGGAGTTGAAGCTCGTGAAATTTAATAAGAACCAAGTTCGAATACTCGGCACATTTACAGCCCTATATGCGAGACCAGTACTATCACAGTTCTTTATAAGAATCAGTACTAAAATGGTTTTTTATAAGAACTTTTTTCGATACCAATTGACCGGTTCTTCTAAAATCGGTTTGCCCTTGACCCTTAGAAGCTGCTGGATCAGTAATCGAACTAGTGCAGACAACATTGAATTTGATGGATGAGCATCCAAAATGTTTTGGAAAATAGCACGAGGAAATAGTTGCTTTAAGGTGCAGAGTTGTAAATATAATTGGCATCATATGGTTTGTTATCACATTTCTATCTCTCCATTATGCTCTACATTTTGATGTATGAATTTCATTTGTCAAGACATGTAGTGGATTTGAAGAAGATTTTTTGTTGCTTTGTGGATGAGGGATGCTACTTATAATGTGCTTACAACTAAACTATTCTTTAAACTTTCTTTATTTCTCACTAATCACATAATACTAAGAGAAACACAAAATCTTCGAATCAAATTAAGTGCAAATATTTCATTTTGAAATTGTTCGGTCTTAAAAATACTATATTAAACATTATACGATACCTTAAAAACAACAAATATGTATTACCAAAGATTATGTGTCATGTTTGCTTGTCAAGAGAGAATTTTGATATTAGATTAATAGTTTAAGTATTCAATTGGTTAATTGTATTAAAAAAAGATTAAGTAATTATATTAACCCAATAATATAAGAGGGTATTAGTAGAGGTGGCCACGGGCCGGGTTGGCCTGTTCGGCCCGCCTGGCCCAGCCCGTCAAAAATCTGGACCGGCCCGTTATTGAATCGAAACCGGTTAAATTGTGACCGAAACTGGTTGGTCGGCGAGCCGGTTTCGGTTCAATGTTTTTTGAACCATAATCGTTAAGAATGTGAACCGTTGTGGAACCGTTGAGTTGAACCGCCGATTAACCGTTAAATTTAGAAAAAATAGGGCAAACTGCCGGTTCGGCGGCTGGTTCCGGTTATCGCCATTCACATCGTGGCCCGCTGGCTTGAAACCGGCCAGTTAGTAATAAAATTACAGCATTTTTCAAAAAAAAACATAATAATTTAGGCCATCGACACGTGTCCACCGCATGGAATTGATTGACGTTAAAAATTCAAAAGAGGCCAATTCAGAAAAACTTTAGTCATACTTTCATCTCTGAATTATTTTACCTTTTCTCGCCTAGTGCACGTGTGAACTTATTATTATTATTATTATTATTATTATTATTATTCGGATGGGAGTTTTTGATCTGATTTTTATTCGGATATACATAATTTTCCCGGTCAATAAATTAATTTTTCCAATAAATAATAAAAATAATAAAGATTTTATTTATATATAACGTCAACGTGACATACCAAAGATTTCTCTTCGTTTTACACATTTCTCCGTCAGTTAATTATAAGCCAATTTTCGTTGGGCCCCACCCAGTTGTTAAACCATGACTACTCACGTACTCTCCTCGTTCCTTCCATATAATAAAAGCAACCAAACCAAACAGTTCTTTTTTCTTTTCTGTGAAAACGAGTGTATGCGATAACCACCCTTAATTTTCATTTCCGGAAATTAATCTAAAATATCCACGTAAATCTTTTTATTTCTGTCCAGCCATGGCAATTCCCGTAAATAACTAGTGCAATTAGGGCAATTCAATGCTGGCAATTATAAAGCGGCGTTTCGCTGGCGAAGGTTTACCAATTTACACTGTTTAGAACACATATGACATACTATAGTTAAGATACTTAACCATGGTTAAGACATTTGGCCGTGTTCTTTATATAATAGGCTCGTTAGTCAGAGCCACTGTAAAGGATTTGAAAAAGTATCTGCAACAAGAAAACTGTTCAGGCTAAAGAGAGAGAAAAACGGAAGGGATATTCTAAAGATAGAGTGAGACTGAGGGGAGGATTCCGGCGAGGAATGGCGTTATACATGGATGAAGAGGAGGTCTGGAAGTGTTCAAAACACCCCTCTAAGCGCCGGCGAACAACAGGAATCTGTCACGTTTGTCTCCGGGAGAGGCTTTCCACGTTATGTCCTGAATGCGCTAACGTACGACCATGCGGTTGTTCCGCCGCCGCCACTACATCCTCTTCTAGTTCGTCTGCTTCTTCTTCCTTCTCTCGCTTCTCCAGCGCCGATTCACACGCTTCTAAAATTGGAATCGTCGGCCGTGTCTCAAATCTGATTGAGATTGAGCCGTCGTTCCGTCGGTCGAGGTCACTCGCCCTTCCTTTTCTCCGGTCGAAGCCGTTAGCTGATCAGGATTGCTCTAATAAAGATAGTCCGAAGACTTCAACGTCGTTTTGGTCGCTGTTTAAGAGTAGCAGTAGTAGCGGTAACAGAAGCAAAAGAGGCGATGTGGAGTGGAAAAAAGTTATTCTGGAACAAGAAGAATCGAAGAAGAATGAAGATGATAGACGACGAATGATGAAGAAATCAAGGTCTATAGCGGTGGCTGTGACGTCAGATTCAGGCGGCGGCAGCGGCAGAGATGTAAAACCATTAAAAGGGAAGAGCTGGCATTTTCGGAGTCCGATCAAGGCATTCAAGCAATCAATTTCAAAAAGTATAATGGTACAAGAAAGGTCTCCTTTGTACAGAGGTTGATTAAATAATTATTATTAAATTAATATAATTATATATTTGTATATGACATTATAACTATTGCTATCAAAATAAAAGAGAAAATCATATAACTTGCCAAAAGAGATCTGATTAATTTTAAAAACGGAATGAATAGAATTTGAGAAGATGCTTGTTTTGCTTAATTATGTGTTAATTACGTATTAATTAGAGATGTCGGTTAATTATGCTGGAGCGTTAACCGCCTCATAATTCAAAGAAGGGATAGCAAAATTAGGGCCCACCCACTGGACATGTGGTTTAAAGACAAAGTAGATTTAGCGAAAGATAAAATAGAAACAAAACACTAGAGTTTATAGAGTAGAACAGCAGAATGATGGTTTGTTAGACGTGTAGAAATAATTGTCTGTGTAGGTGTGTACACGGTTCTAGTAGACCCGCACTTTTTTTTAACCACACGATCAGAAATAAAATTCAGTTTTAAGTTCAATTAAGTATATGGAAGTGTTTTTATTTTCTGTATCCTGATTTTGAATCAAATTTGAGATTTCTAAGTGTTTGACTTCTATATTAAACTCTTAATGGTTTAATTAATTAAATTAATCTCTCTTATTAGAAAAAGTAATTGTTGATTCCTAAAAAAAAGTAATTATTGGAGGCTTTCACTTTTAGATTGATTACATTATTTTTTTTTTTAAAAAAAAGCAATGATAATAAGAAGGATTAATGCCTTAATGATAAACTAATAATCTTTTATTATGATTGTAAAAATGAGTAAAAGAAGATTAGGTTTGATTAAGACTTAGACAGCAATTATTGTGATTTAAACTTGTGGGATTCTGAGGAATTCTGAAAATTAATTTGTCCAATTGAAAAAAGATTAGGATTTCTTTTGTTGCTTTTCTTTGTCAATGCCATATCTAATCTGCTATTCTTGATAATTAAAAATAATAATATTAAAGAGTGAGTTTCCATATGGCTTATTATTTTTAATAAAATATAATTATTTGAGTCTAATCCCATTTTGATTTTTTTCTTAAAAAAATATAAAAAATTATAATGTGCTAAATAAAGAACTATTTTAAAAATTACAATAAATTGACTATATAATGTGATTTAAAAGAATCGAATCTATGACTTATATTTTTAATTTGTAAAAATAAGCGAGAAATTTAATTGTAATAATTTAATTTGTAGTTTTGGAGATTTTGAGTTAATTAAGAAATTATAAAAAAAAAAATTGCGATTAGTTGTTATGTCCAATCTGTCAAATCATGTAGGAAATCTCTTTATTACATTAAATATTATTGTAAACTTGAATTGACAAATAATTAATTAATAATTGAGTTAGAAAAACTATTAACTATCATTTTCTGCTTCTTTTTAAAATCTCACCACAATTGCTTTCAAAATATATAAATTAGAGTAGAGTTGTCATCATGTTCCTTTCCGTCCTAGTTAGAATACTTTATTTATATAAATAATAATTTTTATTTAACCATTGACTAAAGGGTAAATGTCCGAACCGGTTTCACAGTTCAAGGGGATGGAATCGGAATCGGCCCATCAAACTGTCGGACCAGTTAACTGGTGGTTCGCGGTTAACCGCCGGTTTGGGAGGGGGAACTGGCGGTTCAAGTCCGGTTAACCGGCGGTTCAAAGTCGATTAACCGGCGATTCAAGGCCAGTTAACCGGCGGTTCACGGTTCCCCACGGTTCCGGTTTCAAAATCTCTTGAACCTGAACCGGCCCGTCCTCCGGCCGGTTCAAGTTACGGTTCCAAGGTTACGGTTTTTCGACGGTCCGGACCGGTTCCAACAACGAGCCGGATCAAGCGGGTCGGCCGGGCCGAACCGGCCCATGGCCACGTCTAGAACCACCCATATCAAACACTTGTTTTGAAATAATTTTAAATATGTTTAATTGATAACACTTAAGTCATTAGTAGTTTGAATGAAATGTGTAAAGACGGTCCGGACCGGTTCCAACAACGGGCCGGATCAAGCGGGTCGGCCGGGCCGAACCGGCCTATGGCCACGTCTAGAACCATCCATATCAAACACTTGTTTTGAAATAATTTTAAATATATTTAATTGATAACACTTAAGTCATTAGTAGTTTGAATGAAATGTGTAAATTAATTTTGATAAATATGTTTAAATATAATTTTTTTATATTTATAATATTTATCAATTCAACTTAATAATTTTAATTTTGTGACTATAAATTAGATCAATGAATAATTTTTTAAATCCTCTAAAAAATGATAACTTTATCTTTTTGGTTAGTGTTTAATAATTTTTATTAATTTATAAACAAAGTTAGAAATAAATATAATAAATGACTTATTTGATTATTTTATTAAGTTTAGGTAGCAATTTGATAAAAAAAAAAATTTAAAAATTGGCAAATTGAACATTAGGTACTACCAGGTCCTTTTTGGAATTGGGGATTTCCTCTTCTTTTGAAATCGCTACAGTGGAGCTTCTTCTTCTTTCTTCTTCTTCTACTTCTGTAATGATTTAATCGAATTCTTCGATAATCTAATTTCTATCTTTGTAATCTGTAATCGTTATTCTCGTCAGTAATCGACTCGGTAATCATCTTTAATCAACTTCTACTTTCTTTACGCTTCAAATTTATTTATCTTTTTTTTCTGTTTATGGGCATTCATCAACAGTTTTTAGTTTATGAACAATTTATATAGTTTCTTAAATTCTTATTATGCTTTCCTTTTCTGTGTTTCTTCTGCTATTTAGTCAGTTATAATCATCTGTAACAATTGAACTTGCTTCCAAAGGATAGGCTGCTGCTGCTACCCGTTGAATAATGTAAGTAACCTCCATAGTTTCTTATCTGATCTGATTTTGATATGACAGAGTCATGATCTGATTTGAATGATAAATCTCTTATTTGTTCATGATCATCGTTGAATTATATTGTAAACCAGTATAATTCAATGTCGGTTGAACTTATGATCTTTGTCAGTATCGAAGCAATCTTCAATGTCGGTTGAAATCAGCCTCTGAACAGAAATTGAAGATCGCTTCGCAATTTAGGGATTTGGTTAACGATAAATGTCAATTTTTTGTGTGAAACATGACTAGCAATAAAGCTTGGTCAAATATCATACACATCACCACATGATATTTCAAAAGTATCCATTGTTGATCATTTATCTTCTGCATATAAAGCTTTTACTTTGGTTGTTCAGAATATTCAAGAACCTAAAACCTATGCACAGACTATTGACAATCCAGAATGACAGAAAGTCATACAAGCTGAATTAGATGCATTAGAGTTAATTAAATTAACTTAGTTTTAGAGTAATGCTAAATACGCACCCATCGTTCCCTCTCCCTAAACCAATCCCATTATAATCATTACAAAAGGGAATAAAATTATAAAAGTTTAGGGTAAAAATAGTGAATTTCGCAAAGTTTAAGGGAGCAATATGTTTTTACGTGGAAATAAATTGCGAGTCTGCAACGTGCAAAACGACGTCGTATCAGATTGTGCGTGTCATAAAGCGAAACGTGTTGAGTAATTGGTGGTGTGCCGTGTCCGTGACCCTTGGATTTGGATTGAAAACCGTTTACTTTGACTCTTCTTTCTTGGCGTCCAAAAGTCAATTTCTTGTTGACTAATTCAATACCATAATTACAATACAATTTACAAGTACTACTTTTTCTTCTATAATACTCACTACCTTCCAAGATAATAATGTCTAATTGACTCAAAATTTTTCTTTTGTTTAAATTTTTTAGTTACTAATTTGCTAATGATTAATAGTGAAAATGTTAAAGCGATCATTTTTTTTTTCACTCAACTTATTCCTATTCATAGTGACACTTACGTCAATTGTATCGAAATCTGACAGCACTAGCCTAAAAAATATCCATCTAACTTTTTTTGTCAACTAATCTAAGTTAATTAAGTAGTTAAGTAATCTAATTTATATATCATATCAAATTTCAATCAATATATAATATGAAATTTCATAATCAGCTTTTTTAGCCAACGTTAGTCTTTCCAATCGTTCTTTTTGTTATCACTTTTAAGATGAACGTTAATTTTTTTCATTGAAATTCGGTCATCTATTGTAAGAGTTTAGTTCTTTCATGAGGATCCCAACCCTTTTTTGGAGGGGTTTTAGCCCCTTAAATTTTTTAAAAAATTTCCTTGAATTTTTATTTTTCTTTTCAAAATATATAAATAAATATAGGGAAAATGTTAAACAATTTCGTTGGTGGTGGATGTAAATTTGGTCATTATTTTTTGTGCGTTGCATTTGAAATGCATGCGCCAGCATGGCAAGAGACGTAAACAACACTTTAGTAACATCAGCGATAAATTAGTTCAAATCAAATGTTAGGGGATGATGTTCGTATGCATTTGACTTTCACAAAATTAATTAATGAAAATAAATAGTTTTTATGGGTTTCATTTATTTTTTATATAATAATTAACTTATGTAATTTTATAATGAATTGATTATTTAATAGTTTTAGGAAATATAATCTTTAATTATTTTTGAGTTAATAACTATACTTCTAAACTAATCTATCATTATCTCTACAATCTTTAACTCAACTTTATCTCTAATAATATATATAAAAAAAGCCTCTATTGCTTATTAAAATAAAATAAAACTCTATTATTGTTATGTATATGATTAATTAAAGATATGAAGTGAGTGAATGAGTGGAACGGTGATTTGTGTCTATTGAAAATAGTGTATGCAATAATTTATACGTCACTAAAAAGAAGAAAAACAAAAAATACCCATATAAATAATTAATTAATTTTCATTTCCACTCTCAAAATAAACTAAATATTTAATATCTTTTATAAATAAAAGAATATGATAACGAATTTGAAGAGAGGCCCAAACCCCTGTTTAATTATTATTATTATTATTATTAGATAAATTTAAAATATCACTCTCATTTGATTTGATATAAATGTATATTATACAAGAAAGTACATAATAAAACTGTTATACCAACTCATCTTTTGAGTCGGTATTTATATTAATCGATTTACTAGGATTTTGTTGGTGTCATAGTAGCAAAAATTAGGGATGCAAATCAGTCCAACCGTTCGTGAGCAAGTCGGTGTTCGCTCGATAAAAGCTCGACTCGAGGCTCGGATCGATAATAAACGAGTCGAGTTTGAGCCGAAAATTTAGGCTCGTTGAGCAGTTAGGCTCACGAACAGCTCGTTTAAAAAAACTCGCGAGTAGCTCGTTTAATTGGGTCACGAACTGATCGTTAAATAAGCTCGCAAGCCCATCTAAACGACGTAATTTTGGTACCAAACTAAAAAATATGCTTCAGCCAAGCCATCCGCCTCCCTACTTTATTTTTTGCTATTTCATTTCTCTTTCACTAAAACTGCTATTTTCATTTTCTCATTGAAACGGTATTAAAAATGAATTTTCTTAATTTTTGACTAACTCTTAACGAGTTCGAACACGAGCTCGAATAGCAGTTAAAAACGAGCTCGAGTTTATTTGTGAGCTAAAACTTAAGGTCGAGATGAGCTCAAATTCAAGCTTATTTTCAAGCTCAAACTCGAGTTCGAATAGCAACATAAAACAGTTAAGCTCACAAGTCTCAAAACAAGCTAAATTCGCGAGCCGAGTTCGAGCTCATGAAATTTAACACGAGCACGACTCGAACTCGAGCTCATGAAATTTAAAAAGAGTCAAGCTCAAACAGCACAATACTCAGCTCGACTCGACTTGTTTACGGCCCTAGTTATACTCTTATCCACGATGTCATCATATATTTAGTTCCTAATAATTGGCTGGTAATGGATAATCCAGATAAATATTAATCAAAATAAACAATTAGGTTAGAATTATTAATAGACTAAGTCCATTTTAGGGCATTCTAGAAAGCTCATTTCACACAGCATTGGCTTAGCATAAAATAACAAAATAAATTAAAGGAGTAGTTTTAAAAATATTCAATATCACCTTTAGAAAGAGACACCAACATGGTTATATTGCTAAAACATATTATTAATAAAGTAGAAGGCCAAATTATTAAAATTAATATAGAAAAGCTGTTTATAGAAAAGTTGTTTTCCTGGGAGAAACATAACCACTATGCAGGCATAAATTCATGGGTGCCCGTATTCATGCATATATGTGTTAACAACTGGTTTACAATCTATTACAGTAGGTTTACAAACGTTGAAAATCTATCAAATTCCAAATTTATATGAGTTTATGAAATATTTACGAAATATTTAACAAATTATATTTTGAATAAATAATATATTTTAAGATTTTTTTAACCAATTTGCAATTAAATTGTGATTAAAAAGAGTCAATCGCTACTTAATAAGTTTTTATAGGTTCATAGCAAAAATGCACTAAATTAAAACTTGATTAAAGAACCATAAAATCAATGTAAAATGTAAAAAATAACATGCTTGTAATCAAATTTTAATGGATTTATAATAGTTAGCAATAAGTTTATAAAATTATATATTTTTTCATTATTCAAACAAGGAACCTATATTAATTTTCAATTTGTTGGGAACTAAATTCCCAAAAAAATTGGACTAATTGATCAATTAATTAAACTAGATTATGATAAATATGGTTAATACAATTATGATAAATTGAGTTTAATATTAAACACGAATAGTCTTATTAAATATTTTAAATATATAAAACGTATGTTGGAAGTTGAATTTTAAAAGAAATAAAAGTTGGAAGTTGAATTTTAAAAGAAATAAAAATATTCTACAAATATTATTAATATGATAAAAAGAGAATAAATATAAAATCATACATTTCATTTTATATGAAATATAAATGAGAAAAATTAAAAAGATTTATATTGAATTATATAGAATCATCGAATATAGGAGGAGAGCGAGAAAAGTAATTTGAGGTCTGATTTCAGTCCTGATTTTGAGGTAAGTATAAACATTAGAAATAATAATTAAAAGGTTTGTTATTGTGATTATGATATTGATTGTTTATTGAATCGGTACTGAAACCTGTCAATTGATTATATTGAAATTGATTATTTGTTGATTGTTTGTTGGATCGATAATGAAGTTCGGTCAATTGATTATATTGAAATGGTGATGATAATTATATAGATGTCATATAAAGCATTTATACATAAATCAATAAAGGAGTTGTGGCCATTTTTGCCTCGTATTTGCAAAATTTTACAGGTGGGACCCATGAATCATTACATGATTTTACAAATAGGACCTACGGGTTGATATATCATTTTTATAAATGGAGCTTCCATTTATACAAGATTTGATACTGGCCAACCATATGATATATAATATATGAAATTTCCGGGGCAGTAATTGATTTGATAGGTTTGAACAAATTTAAATGGAATCACATGACATAAACATGTGCATATTGATGTTATTGATTATCGTTATGAAATTGTGGATATTGCAAATTTAATTTATAGTAATTTATATCTTCTGAGTGTGTGACTCATTAAAATTGCAATTAATGTTTCAAGTTTTTGATTGCTACTGACTAAGTTAGGTCACAACATGAAGTGTAGTACTACATACTCGTTTTACACGACTCGGTCAGTTGAAACATAGGATCTCTCTTATTCATTGTTACATTCATATGTATAATCGTTTTTAATAGGTTTATATTAAATTTAATATACCTAACTAACTAAACTTATAGATATTTTGATTAAGAAAAACATTAACAATGGTAATGACATGATAAGATTAAGATTAAGACACACACCTTAATATTTTCAAATAAATAAATAATAAAAAATAGTAATAAAGCGATGAAATGTGATGTCTATCCACATTTCACAATAAAGAAGCCACCATATCTCTTATTTATGGAAATAATACAATATATGTATCTCATCATACCATATTATCCTTCCCATTATGCCACTATCACTACCTATATTTTATTTCTATTTTAATTAAAATATCCCACATATTTATTTATTTTTTTAAATAATAATGAGTGGCAATAATAAAAGCTTATATATTAAAAACATATGAAATTACAATTAAGCCCATAGAGAGAGAGATTGATTGATGTGTAATAATGTAATTGTAATGTAATGAAAATGAAAGGGAAATTAACAAGGAAAGAAGGAGGTCGGTTCCTTGCATTCAACGCATCTTTGGTTTTATTTAGGTTTGGATTTAGGTCCGGAATTAGGTTCGGAAATTTTATAGACTTTCTTGAAGATAAGAACGACCCCAATTTCTCTCTCTCTTACCCTATTGCTTACCTCCTTCTATACAAAGAATCCCCATTTTCTCTCGCAGCCGCCTCCCTTATCACTGCTTTCTTCAAATTTCTCTCTCTAAATACTACTACTACATTCTCTCTCTATATACCCATATCACGTTCTCTCTCTCACTGAACTTTGAAAAAACAGAGTGCTCTGTTTTTTTAGTTATATTCGGAATGGCCATTGAAAATCATGAAACCACTATCAAGCCTAGAAACAGGAGAATCATGGTATGCTTTTGAGCTTATTTTGATTATTTTTTAATGGGGTTTGCTTAATTTTGCTCTGTTTTTTGTTCATTTGTTACTGTGGCTTTTGTTTTTCTTAAATGTGACTGCTTTGTCATTGATTGAGTGGGGAGTTTAATTTGGTTGTTTTTCCACATTTTTCGAATGGGGTTTTGATGAATGGTAGTTTGTGTTGATTATAGGGAGCTGGAGGGCCTGATGAAGACGATAATCGTTGGCCACCATGGTTGAAACCTCTACTGAAGGAGAGATTTTTTGTACAATGCAAGTTACATGCTGATTCTCATAAAAGTGAATGTAATATGTATTGCTTGGATTGTATGAATGGTGCTCTCTGTTCTCTCTGTTTAGCCTATCACAAAGATCATAGAGCAATTCAGGTATACTGATTCTCAATCAACTCTTGATTTTGTCAAATGGTTTTTTTTTTTTTCATGTAAATGGAGTTTAAACTTTTTTTCCTTGCCCCTTTTGTGGATAAAAGGAATTTTCCAATCCTATTTTGGCCTTTCAATCCAATAAATTTGAAGTTTCTTCTCTGTTGATTTAGCTCCGTTTCGATTCCCTGACAATGGGTTTTTTCTGGTAAATTTTTTTTTTATATCATAGATAATAGCTCACAGAGTCAACGTTCATAGAATCTAGTCATTTTTTCCCTTTTTTTTCTCAGAATCCAAACATGTTAGTTCATCAATAATTTAAGTAATTCCCCACTTCAAATGCTAATTATGAATGAAATGGGATTTCTCCATTTAACATTTTCCTTCTTTTTAAAGACAATTTTTGGCAAAACTGAAATTGAGATTTCTCCATTATTCCTTTCATATTTCTAAAACTGTGTTTATTGATGAATTGCAGATAAGGAGATCATCATATCATGATGTAATAAGGGTGAATGAGATTCAAAAAGTATTCGACATTTCAGGTGTCCAAACATATGTAATCAACAGTGCAAGAGTTGTTTTCTTGAATGAAAGGCCTCAGCCTAGGCCTGGGAAAGGTGTGACCAACACTTGCGAGGTCTGCGATCGTAGCCTTCTTGATTCCTTCCGTTTCTGCTCTCTTGGCTGCAAGGTATATACATATATAAATACATATATACTATAATCAGTTATCACATTTATTTTCTTTTCCAATTTTTGTTTGGTCTGCTGTTGGAAAAATAAATTGACATAAATGAGGAATTTGTAGACTTTTTCTTGTTTTGCAAGCGTGTAGAAAGTTCAACTTTTGTGTGTGGTTAAAGTGAGTTTTGACTTTTATAAGAAAATAAATGGGGAATTTGAAAGTTCCTTTACATTTTCCCTCTTATTTTCTTGCCAAACAAACAGATTTAAACCCCTGAGTCAACATGTTTTTTTCTTGTTGGTTAGGTAATTTCTTGTGCAATTAGTTCTGAGTCTTCATTTTTCTTAATGTGGCTTTGCTAATTGGTTTTAGATTGTGGGAACATCAAAGCATTTTCATAAGAAAAAGAAGCAACAAAAGGCAATGATATCCGATTCAGAGGAGGATTCATACAGCAGCAGCCACAGCCACAGCCAGTACAACAGCTTCATAGAAAAAGTGCAGAGTTTCTCCCCCTCAACGCCTCCACCAACCTCCGGTAGCTTCCGGGCAGCTAAGCGAAGAAAGGGAATACCTCATCGAGCTCCGATGGGAGGGCTAATCATAGAATATTAGTACCAAACTTGCAAGTTATTTAGTCATTGAACTATATATAATGTGGAAAAACTAAGCAGCACCTAATATACTTAGAAGATGGTAGTTATATAATGGAAGTGTTTCTTTTTGAACTAACCCAATACTGGAGCCTTTGACCATAGAAGGGCCAGTGTGGGAGGTTTAGATGGTTAGTAAAGATGTGTACATAAGAAGAAGAAGAAGAAGCAAATATACAAGTGGCAAAAAGATGTAATAAAATAATAAAATGTCATGATAAAAAAGCCTTTGTTAGTGATTGTAATAGGAAAAAAAGTAGCTTGCTTTTTTTTTTTTTTTTTAAGAGTGCTTATACATAAGTTTTGACTTAAAAGTTGTAAATGTGAATATTGCTTTTGTGTTTTATTTTTCTTTTATTTTTTATTTTTAGTAAATGTAATATCAATGGGGGATTTGGATTGATGAATGATGATGATGATGATGATGATGATGCATGGGGAATAGGAAAAAAATATATCAGTTTTATGGTTGGGTTGGATTTGTATAAGGATCAAGGGTAAAATTAAATTAGTTTTAAATGTTTTAAAAATAATAAAAATTATTATACAATAAATTAAATTCTTAAATGATTTTAATTTTACATTTTTGTATATGATATTGATATTTATTGATAATTTGATTTTTGGGATTTTATTTTAAATCTTATGAATAAGAAAAAAAATTTAATTAAATATATTTTTAGACAATTTGCAAGAAATATAAGAAAAAAAATTAATAATTTTGGAATCCAAGTGGTAGAACATTGTTTCCTAAAGTAAAATTGATATAATTGAATTTATTTATTTATTTATTTTTTTTTTTTTTGAGGAAAGCCATAATTTCTTCACTAATTAATTAAGGGCTAATTAAATGAAATAAAAAATTATAGAATCGTAATAATAATAATAATAATAATAATAATAATAATAATAATAATAATAATAATAATAATAATAATAATAATAATAATAAATAATAATAATGAATTTGATTGACTGACTCTCGCTTTAGTTTTTAGGGCTTCCCGTTTAGTTGGTGACCACACGTGACAGTACTGTTCAGATTGGCGGTCAATATTCGTACGTGTCCAGTGCTGATTAGCTGGGATTAGAAACGTATTTTGTATATTTTTTACGTGTCGAGTGGTGATTGGGCAGAATTGGAAGCATTTGTGTATGTTAATGCTGGGGAACATAAAAAAGGTAGGTAAGCAGCCGCCCCTTGTGTTGCGTCTGGTATTATTTGTGGGTCAAAAAAGGCGGGTTTGTGTGTGCCAAGTGGTTCTGTGCAATGTGGACCACTTGATCAGGGAGGTCGGTGTTGAGTGCTTCATCTTTTTTGGGTTTTTGCCATTTGTGGAGCCCGCAAATTTGTTTTTGGTGGGCTGGTAAAATAATAAATAAAAGCTTTACTATCTAGAAATTTAATTAAAAAGTTATTTACAAAATGATATGAACATATGTTATAAAGTCAAATTAGAGTTTTTTCTCAATAAATACAATTTATAATAAACAAACTTTTCTACCAAAATAGAATGTAGAAAATATTTTATTGAGAATAAGAGAAAAATCCAAAATAAAATTATTTTTTTTAATAAAAAACATTGAAAATCAAAAAAATATCGTATTCTATTATCAGAGAGATCGAGCTTGTAAACATTATCGTTAATCTTTTTTAGCATTTGAAAAAGATCATCTCTTAGATCAAGTTTGGAATGCCTCTAATTCAGAAATTGTTCTTTTCTCATCGCATCAATTGAAGTCAATTCGATATTTGATGCCTTGGGTTGTCAGTGAAGATGGAGAAGTAATTTTAACTGTTTAAATAATGTTCCATAAAAAATAAAACTATTAAAAGTTTTATAAAATAATCGTTCAAAATTAACATATATTTTTTTTGAAATTGAGGATTAGGAATTTAAACCATAATCTATTGTTTGGGTTGTAAATACACTTATCATCAAACTGAATCTTAATCTAAATATTCCATTTTCCACAAATATTTCACGTGTTTTACGTGGTGGTGAAGTCTTTGCAAGTTGCCACACACGTGACGTCATTGCCCTTTTTATTACTACTTTACTACGGGTAACCTAATTTTAGGAAGTTAAATTCATTCACAAATTTCCAAATGTTACAATTCTCGAATACTCCAATTTTTCTATTCTTTCAAATATTTGGTTGTATTTTCTGAAATAAATCTCGAAATAGAAAAAAAATTACTATATTGTAATTCGATAAAAAAAATATTAAATTTAAATCTCGAAATAAAAAAATTAAAAATTAAACAGAAAGGGGACAAGGCAAAATCTCACTATGCACAAACAGCTTTTCTCCTTTACTAATTGAAAACCAAAATCAAAACTAAAAAAAAGCCTACAATGGAATAACAAGAAATGCCAAAAAGAAATCCAAAGACAAAAAAAAAATTATACTAGTTTTTCTTTCTATATTGATTTCATTCATTTCCCCATTTTTATTACACAACCTAAAACGCAACAAAAAGCAAGGAAAAAAGCAACAAAATTCAATTATTAATTCAATTATGTTTTGGCGGCGCCAATCTCAACAATGACGATGAAGCAAGCGTTTAATTCTGACGGCCTTTGACTTTTAGGAAAAGAACTCAATTAAGAGCGGGGAATCTTAAAACACAAGATTGCGTCGGCGATTGGGTTTCAACCGATTCACGAAAATAAGGCATTTAAATTTCTTTTTCTGATGAGAGTTCAAAAATTACCGAGAGCTCTTCCGCCGCTCAAAATTGAGGTAAAAAAATAAAATTGGAGTTCCGAAATTTCAATTAAGATAAAATAATTACGTGGATTTTGACTCTTTTTTATCCCAATAAAGATAAGTAGACAAAATAGTTTTTGTTTGAAAAATAAAAAATTTATTACAAGCTCGATTTTTTTTTTATTTTATTTTTTTTCTTTACTAATAATTTTAACTTAAATTATTCAATTTCATTACAAATTTATAAATTCTATGGATAATTAAAATTCTAACTTTTTCAAATTCTTTCTATTTTTTCCTTGTTTATAATTTTTTCTATGTTTATAATTTATTTTATTTGTTTTCATTTCAATTTTTTAAATTTTAATTTTTCCTCATAAAATTAAAAAATTCTAATTTTTTTTTTAAACAATTAGACACTATCAGTTTTTTTAAATTTAAAAAAATAAAAAATCGGCCTAACCATCGATTCGGAGCCAACGAATCGGCCCGAAAATAACCAGATATTGAACCGCGGACCGTTAGTTAACTGGCCCGGCGCTGAACCGTCGGTCATAGATCCAGTCCCAGTGCTACACCCTCATGAACCATGGCCCGCTCCGAAATCGGCACGGACCATGGCCACCACTAAATACCAATGTAAACTCTAAATGGTGCAAAAAAGGGACTAATTTATCAATTATGCAAAACTTCGAGGACTAATTAATAGTTTTCGCTTTAAAATCTTCAAAAATCCTATGCATATCCGTTTATCATATCCGCTGTTAAAAAACATAATTGCTATTCTCGCCGCAGAAATGGCAGCTGAAGCTGCATTATCCATCTTCCCGCCGCTTTCTTCTTCTTACACTAAATTCCTCTCATCTCCAAAACCCTCAATACTCTCTATAAATCTCCATAATTCTAATTTCAGCCCTCTCATTTGCCAGAATTTCCTTCTATTCCCTCTCACCAACAGCTCCCGAAAGCTTTCCTTTGAAAGATGCTCCACAGTGCAAGAACTAACAGTTGAGACCGAACCAGAAGAAACCCAGGAGGAATTAACCCAAAAGAGAAAACTTTATGTAGTTAATTTGCCTTGGTCTGTCTCTGTTGCTGATATCAAAGATATCTTTGGCCAATGTGGGACTGTGGCGGATGTTGAGGTTCTTAATTTCATTCTAGAATTTATTTCTTCAGTCCTTGGATTTATGTGATTCTTGATGTGGTTTTTGGTTCTTTTGTTGTTTGATTCAGGTTATAAAGCAAAAAAATGGGAAAAGTAGGGGATTTGTGTTTGTTACCATGGCTTCTGGAGAGGAAGCTCAAGCTGCTATTGATAAATTTGACTCTTATGTAAGTTGCTTTAGTAAGGTTCCATCTATATTAACGTTTTCTTGTTTGGTATTAATGCATTAGAATTTATTATAAAATGAACAGTTTCTTTCATAATAAAGATGTTCAAATGGGATTCCAAATGAATTCTATAAAAATCAATCTTTTATAGAACAATGTAATATGAATTAAGGCCTTATGAAATTGAATTGAGACCATATTTATGCTTGTTGGTTTGAAGAAAATGTTAGAAAACAGTGGAGGAGGCAGAAACTGATAGAAAATAGAGAGGGGAAAGCACCGAAAGTAATGACTGATTATTGTTTTGGTGATCTTAAATTCTGAATATTACTTAGCAGGATAAGTTCCTTAGTCACATCGGATAAATGTTCGATACTTATAACACTGTACCAGACACTGTCAAATTTTCGACTTGAAATTACTTTGCAACTTGAGCTTTGAAATCCACTTGATTCTTGTATTTATCATCTTTACTTCTTCAAATGATGCTCCTAAGCTTGCTATGACTCAATTGCCAATTTCCAATACTCTATTCAATAGAGACTACTGGATATGTTCTTCATTTTATGATTTGTGGTGCAGGAAGTGTCGGGGAGAATTATTAGGGTAGAATTCGCAAAGAGGTTCAAGAGAATTCCTCCTCCACCCCCACCAGGTTCTGCTCCCAAGGAAACGCGACACATGCTTTATGTGTCAAATGTTGCTTGGAAAGTTAGAGCAAGTCATCTCAGAGAATTCTTCTCAACTGATTTCAACCCAGTTTCAAGTAGAGTCATCTTTGATAGTCCGACAGGACGATCTTCTGGGTACGGGTTTGTATCATTTGCCACAAGGGAAGAAGCAGAGGCTGCCATTTCAGCATTGGATGGAAAGGTGAAAATGGAAAAACATATCAAACCATCATTTTGCTTAATGTTTGATATTCATTCGCATATAGACTAATTAGTTGCTTTCATTGGCTTAAAAATTAAACTTGAGATTTATGGTTAGTTTAAAACATTTCCTTTTATATTTTACTTTAGCTTATGGCCTTCATATATATACATACAAGTGAATTCAAGGTACATATATTTAGGGATGAATGTTCATGATTTTTGTCTTTCATTTCTGGTGCATTTTTCTAGGTAAGTATGTCATAATGTATTCTAGTAACAATCAGAGATTAAGTAATTGATACATCTATTATTCATCCTGTAGGAACTAATGGGTCGACCACTTCGTCTAAAATTTAGTGAAAGAAAGGACGATGAATCTGGAAGTGGAGAGCAAGATGATCAAAATTTTGAGAGCCAACCTGCAGAGTAAGAAATGTACTCATTCGAGGAACTGATATATATATTGCAGTTGCTGTAATTTTGATCTCAACAAGACAAAGGTGTCTGTTGCTGCATATAATTAGTTGCTAAATTCCCTATGTTGTAAGAAAATATGCATAGTTGTGGATATTAAGATACCTGTAACTGATGCTGTGTTAAATGTCTGACAGATGAGAATTCGTTTCAGAATTCATGACTATTTTCCTACTGTGTATGTATTTTTCCATATATATATATGTAATGATGTTCTTTCTACTCTTCAAAATCACCAAATTTTTGTCTAATTTCGAACTTTATATTTTTCTAAAAAGAGGTGATAAACTTTTATTGTACGATGTCAAAACTAAGTCCGTAAATTAAAAAAATTTTAGGGTCGTCACTCTTTAGGAACCAAAGTTAATTTTTGAAAATCAATCCGATTTTACTTTAGAAGATGACTCCGTTTTTTAATTTAAATAAGGTAAAGTTTGGAATAAAAAAATTCCAAGTAAGGGTAAGGTATGTTAACTAAAATTTCATTTTAATTAACGTCAAGATTTACCCGTATCTGATAAACCATTTTGTTGTTAAGAAAAAGCCATTTTTATTTAGTGATTAATGTTAGCGATATTCCTAATTGGTGACAATCCACCACTCGCGCAAACATAAAACATTTATTCAAAGTGGTAAAGTGCGGAAGATTAAATTGAGGAAAATAAATCATCTATCTACTAATCTAATTATTCTTTCTCCATTAGAAGAAAATAATTACAGAAAGGTTCTAATTTAATTACATTCTACCCATTAATACCCAAATAATTTATTAAACCCCAAAGCTTCCCACATTTGTTAAAAATTCATGTTAAGCCTACAAACATAATAAGTATGTAAAACAACCCATAATTTATAACATTTACAAAAGGCACATATATTGTAAAAAATTATAAAATAGTCCTAAAACTCATGGAAAATTACTAATAGGTCCCTATATTTATTGAAAAATTATCAAAATAGTCCCTAAACACACAATAATAATCCCTAAGCATGTAGAAATTATAAAACAGTCCACAAACCATGTAAAATTATCAAAACAGCCCTTAAACATGTAACAATTTTATAATTTTTGGAAGAAAAATAATTTTAATAGTTAAAAATATTTATTATTTGATTTTTGGCATTGTAGTTTCTGTGCAAGTGGTACAAACTTATATATATTCTTTTGATTAAACAATATTAATTACAAATTTTTGGCTTTAATTGTACTTTATTAAGTAAATTGCAACCATTAGAAGAAAAAAAAAATTAAAATCAAAATATTATATTGCGCACATAAAATAAATAAATTCCGCACTGAAATGTTGGCTAATATGCTTGTATATACTATAGATATAGTCTAGGGGTATTAAGAGAATAGAAAGCCTAATTATGCTTTTATTTATTTATTATTATTATTATTATTATTATTATTATTATTATTATTATTATTTGCTAAAAATACGGGTTGTATAGATTCCAATGGAGAACAGTACACTTAACGAACATGGCCTCAGCCACTAAATTTGAACAGAAGCTAACATCTAAGCCTTTACCAGCTAAACTAATTATGCTTTTGTTAAAGTGTTTGTAATTAGCTTTTTGCATGCAATAATCATTAAGTTTCAGGGAAATTTACAATTTTGTACGTATTTTTAATTAATTTATAGATTTTTTTTCTTATATATTAGAAAAATATATTATTTTGTCTTTTTTATCAAAAATAATTATAGAAATTAATATGTCATGTTTTATTTGAATCGTTTCTTTTTTCTAATTATAAATATGACATTAGTTTTGGATGAAACAATATCAATATATTGAAAAAACTAAAAATCAATTGGTTGATTAAATGATATTTTAACCTTTTCAGTAAATATATATTATTTTAGTTTAAATTAATATCATATTTGTAGTTAGAGAAAAAATGATTCACATGAGACTTGTCTCGTTAATTTTTTCACTATTTCCAATAATAAAAATAATATAATATAATTTTTATTAATATAAAATAAAAAAATCTAGTTAAAAAATATAAAAATAAAAAATATAGGTTGAGTGAAAATATAAGGATAAGATTATAATTTTCCATAATTTTACCACCCTAAGTGCATTTCAACCTTTGCATTGTATATTTATCATATTGGTTAATTGCAAGTGTTAATTATTAATTGCAAGTGTTAATTATTAATTGGTAATTTATTGTACGGTAATTTATTAAACAGTAAAATACTGAAAGAAGAGCCTTACCACCCTAAGTGGTTCCACCTGACATGAATCCGGATAAACTCGGAGTCTCATCGACCCAATTCATCCTGGACCAGGGACTCGAACCCCCTAATTAACCAAAATAATCAAGACAGCTCGTAGAGTGTTTGAGAATTGATAGAACATTTCAATGTGGCTCCACTTTCTTGTAATTTAGTTACTAGACATTATTATGGAACATTATTTATTCCTTCTGACCCCATATATATTTTCAACTTTCCTTTTAATTATTTATTTGTATTTATTTTATTTTCCTTTTATATTTTTTATATAGTAGTAATTAAAAATAATAACTAAAAGAAAAAAAGTGTTTAAGTTTGCTTAAATAGTCAGCATAAACAAAATTAAATATCTATTAATAGAAAATTAAAAGAAACAAGATTAAGATTTGCCTCCTCACACTACAAATATTAGAAGATAATAAGAATATTAGTTAGTTAATAATGTCATTATTATTTTTAGTAGTGGCATGGAATCCTTATTCATGACTTACTTTATTATATAAAGTCATATTATGGACACACTAACAAAGAAAATAATAAAATTGATTCTTAAATTAATTTGATTTAGATATTTTATTTTATTTATTAACTATCAGATCAGATAATATTGTAAGCTATATAATAGAGGTTAGCATTCCTTTATATACTATATAGATGTTGACACTTTGGTTGATTGGATTTGAATCTCGAAACTTCACATTCTACGTTACGTTTGTGGTAAATAGTATAATTAGCATGATATCGAAACTTCACGTACTACATTACGTTTATGGTAAGTAGTATAACTATCATGATATCGTTATGATTGGGTTTGATATTTTTAAATTGGATTAGTTTTCTTATAAGAAAATTGAATACCATACACTAGTTAAGTAGGTTTATAACTTTATTAGAGTTAGCTAATCATATTTAATTAGAATTCCCAACTACAAAAAGCTTAGACAATAATAAAAGCATTAATTGCTTTAATGAATTTCCCAACTAAAATCACTTTTGCTAGTCAAACAAATAGCACTAATCTCTCAACAACATGATAAACAAAAGAAAAGTAAAGATGAACAAGAAAAAGAAAGGAGAAGAGAGAAAAGAAAGAATTCCCTCTTCCAATACTCTCTACTTTCTATGCAATGTAAGCTCTTTTTCTTCCTTTTTTCAAATCCCCTTCTTCTCTTAGACCTTCATGTATAATTGCTATTCTTGTTAGCTTCTCCATCTAAGAGGAAACCCTTCAAGATCATATTCTAAGGTACTCTCCATTCTTGCTTCTTTGTTTCCCAACTTTCTTTCATGTTAAAATTTTCTAATTTTAGTTAAATTCTTGAATAAGTAGTTTTTATTTTCTCAAAAATTTCCACTTTCTTGAAATGGGTTCTCCAAGAAATTGGATACCTAAAGATTGTTCTCAAGGATTTTGTAGCTTGTATTGTCCTCAATGGTGCTCTATTATGTATCCTCCTCCACCTCCTTTTTATGAATTCCCTAATGAAAATTCAATCCCACCTTTCTCTCCTCTTTTTATTGCAATTATTGGGATTTTAGCAAGTGCTTTACTTCTAGTAACTTACTACACAATCATTTCCAAATATTGTGGATCAAATAATCATGAATCATCAAGAATCACAAGACAATTAGATGATCAAGACTTTGAAGACAATCAAATTAACCCATCTCTTTATGAGCCTTGGAATTTAGTTACAACAGGATTAGATGAAGCTTTAATAAAATTGATCACAATTGTTAAGTATAAAAAGGGAGATGGTCTAATTGAAGGCATAGATTGTTCCGTTTGTCTAAGTGAATTCCAAGAAAATGATAACTTAAGGCTTTTGCCTAAGTGTAGCCATGCTTTTCATGTCTCTTGTATTGATACTTGGCTTAAATCTCACTCTAATTGCCCCTTATGTCGTGCTAACATTGTGTTTATTAGCGCTCCTCCTCCTCCGCCTCCTCTTCCTCCGCCTCCACCTCCACTGCCACCTCCACCGCCAACATTGGCAGCCAATGAATCTTTAGAAGAAGTCGTAGTGCAAAATAACAATCTTGGTAAGACCCCATTTCGCGTATATAGCGATTTGGGGAATGTGCAAAGGGATACAATAATTGAGATTAGAAGATCGATTTCAATGGATCGTCCAAATCGAGAGCACAATTCAATTGCCGGAAATTGCTCAACGGAAGACCCTGGACCGTCAAAAAGTTGGGTAGAAGTGGACAAGAATAGCCATAAAAGAAGAGTGTTACATTGTGTACATAGTCCAGTTACAATGAAGAGATCTTTTTCTAGTGGAAGATTCTTCCTCGCTAGGAACGGTAGAGTGCGTGACAACTTTAGCTATGTGTAAAAGTAATTGCTCATACAACACTAGAAATTACTTTTGAAATACATATTTTGTGGTGATTTTGTATTATGATTCGAGTCTTTTATAGGTTTTTTTATTTAAAAAAATATTGATATTAATATGTTAAATTAGTCACTCTTCAATATTATAATCTTAATCTTAGTGAAGTTAAAAAAAAATTTACTTTTAAAACTTTTAATTATCTACAATTAGGGCTGTAAACGAACCAAACAGTTCGAGATTCATTCGGAAAATATTCGATTCGATTCGGTTCGTTTACAGCCCTACCTGCAATACAATCTTTATCAATGGCGGAGCCAACATTTTAAAGGAGGGGAGTTAAACGAGTGTAGCATACGCTATTAACAAAACTACCCTCTTTATTTCTATTTTGTAAATGTAATTACGTCTCTATTAAATTAAAAAAATTAATAAATAACAATTCTAATAATAATTAGTAGTTAGTGTTAACATTGTCTTTTAATTAAATTAATCAATGAATAATAACAATTTGTTAATATAGTATTGTATTCTAATTATAAAATTTACAGCAAATAATATTAATATAGTAATATATTTTAACTAAAAATTAAATTATAATATTAAAAAAAATCATAAGATAAAATTTGAGATCTTAAATAGCCTTTTTAAAATTTCTATTTAGTAAAAGTCACAAAATATCAATAATTAAGTAAATAATATATTTTGTTAGAGTTTTACTTTTATACTCTCTTTTAATATTTGCTGAATTTTATTTTTTAGAAAAAAAGAGAAAATTTAGAAATTGAAGCAATTAGTTAAAAAATTAAGGAAGAAGACTGAAATCTTAAATTGCCTTCTCCGCCAAATATATCAGACTGGCGAATGAAGAGTATTGGTCAACAACCCTCACTCCGACCAATCGTCTGGTACCCTCAAAATAATCATCGGATCATTAGAAGCTAGCAAAATTTTAAACAGCTTTTTGCAAAGTCACCGTCTAAAAATTCAGAAATGTTGAATTTTCATCGTGATTTATGTTGTTTCTAGTTTGTTTTCATCGAAAATCATGCTACTAACGAGATTCTATGTTTAAAAGTAAATATACAATATATAGAGTATGTTAAATTTAAATTATTGAGTTTTAGTTTTTTAAGAGTACTTTTTAGTAATAATTCATATTTAAGATATTATAAAATAAAAAACAAGCGTCTAAATGAGTATATATATATATGCAG
>CANUEY010383721.1:0-39418 GCA_948099555.1 Croton setiger
TTTTATATATATATATATATATATATATATATATATATATATATATATATATATATATATATATATATATATATATATATTTAAATTTCTAACCTATTAAGTACTATTTCCTAGTAAATTCAAGAATATGTGTAATTAATACATATATTTTGGAGGGATAGATAGAGTATATATCAAATTCAATATATGATTAGTACTCCATTATAAAAAACTGACACTCTATTAATCAATTGACACATTAAACAGTTTCTTCAATTAAAGAAAACAACGCAAACTCTTATATTTCATAGCAAATTACATAGAGCCAACCGATAATATAAATACAAACATAATCGAAAATACTGAAATAAAAATAACAACAAAATAATTCGAAAAACTTTCATTGTAATACATAGAGTTTTTTTTTTCCAATTAAACAAATATATTCACAATTTTAATTATCTGACACAACTGCAAATTTTATATTCACGATTAAACAAATTTTATTTATTCGTCTCAAAATAAATATCTCCCTTACACTTTTTCCACTATTAAGAAAATATATTCTTTTTAGATAAATACTATTAAAAATATATATTTAATACATTGAAACTATACATACTTTAATATTTTATTATCACAAAAATTATTTTCTATTAGAAATGGGAAAACGTTTGATATTTTTGTTAAAATCTAAAGTGAGATATTATTTTGGAAAAAAGAGACGTTTATTTTAAGAAGGAAGTAATAAAATAAATACATAAAAAATATATAAAAATTTCCAATTTATGTAGTATGATATATGATAGTATTGATGTATTATTTACATAATACAAGTTGCCAGGAATTACAAAAAAGAAAGCCAAAGATTCTTATGGGGCGGTATCTAATGCTACACGTGTCAGCACCCTATATATCTTTACTTTTCATTTCTCCTCTCCTTATTGGCTGTCTTTCCAAATATCCGTTTTTGGACCCAATAAGAATTCAGCAGTCTTCAATTCATTTTTCTACTTTAATTTATTCCATCAAATCCTGTACCATCGTTCCTCTTATAATTTAATCAACACAAATTAATAAATTTCAAATATTTTAATTTAGTATTTCATCTTGTTTTATTATTTTCTACTATCTCACGTTCTTTAATAGTAATTTTATTTTATATTATAAATGCAAAATAATAATATATTCTAGAAAATAGTATAAATATAAGGAAGAAATACTATTTTGGAGATAACCGGTATTTTTTTTTTCTGGCAAAATATGTATTAATTTTGTAAAAAAATAATGGTATATTTGTAATCAGGAAAAAAAATGATTTAAATAAGATATAACTTGTTAATTTTTATTAACATTAATTAACAAAAATACAAAACAGTATAATATTACCAACGATCAGGTGGTAACCGATTTGAATTTACTTAAAGAGTTTTCTAAGTCTGACTAAGGATTAAATGACAAAATATGATTGAATGATTTTGTTGAAGAGCAAAAAGAGGCTAAAAAAGAACCTTTTGGGTTTATATTTGGGATTTTTTTTATTATTATATAAACATAATATCTATATAAATTACCTTAATTATTTGACATCCACCTTTTTTGTTTTTAGACGGAAGCAAACAACCTGTGAATAATGACAGCAAATTTGGAATATTTGAAATGAGAGAAGGAAGAGATTTTCCCTTTTTGGATAGGAGGAGATCAGATACGCCTCAATTTGATTGGCAAAAGTTTTCGTATTCCACCCTCCTCCAATCATTTTTCACCACCTTTTATCTATATTTCCTTTTTCTCAATAAAAATTCATGGGTATTTTTGGGAGTTCCTTTTAATGCATAAAAAAAAAAGTAAAATTTGGAAAATTAATTTTTAAATCCTTTTTATTATTTTTATCTGATAACAATGTCTGGACCAAAACAATCTTATTCTAGTATAATGTAATCAGGTAGTTGTTTAGGTATTACTCAAAGCAGGAGGAGTAAATCAAGGTAAGATTTTTCTACTGCATAAATGATATGCGAATAAGTTGTTTTTTTCTCTTTTTTTTTGGAAAATAGAGAATTTTACTATTTATTAATTTTTTTTTAAATTATGATTTTCTTTTCTAAAAGTAACTACTCGCATCTCACATACACTAAAAATAAATTATATCCAAAAATTTCTATTATTTGGAATCATCCAATATGCCCTGAAAGTCTTTTTTTTACTATATAATAATTTGAATGTAAGTAAAATCAACTGGTAAAACTCCATATTACAAGAGAAGAAAAATATTATACAAATTTCCATTGCTAAATATGAGCTATTTCTTGACTTAATATAAAAAAAAAAAAACAAGAAAAATAATTATAAATTAGAGATTTTGGAATATGAGAAATGAGATGATTTGGGAATAATAGGCTTGAGAAAGAAACTGAAATTTTTACCATCATTCAACTGAGGTAGAAGTGCTGCAAAACTAACCATCATTTTCACATAACCATCTCTAACTCTTCTCAATATCTTAATTGGGGAGTTGATTTTGGACCTTAATTTCTGCTTTTTAACTCTAATCTTCCATTTCTTTTTGTTCTTCTTCAGCCTTTGATACTGTCTACTCCTTCTCCAAAATGCACAACCAAACATCTCAATCTTAAAAGTTAGATTAGAGAAGAACTTTACACACAAGGAAAAGATTTAGTTGGAGAATGGGAAGTCTTAGATTAAGCAAAAGAAAAGTGGAAGATTCATTAATGTGAAGAAGAAATCAAACAATATTTCCTACCAACTTCAATTAATTAGTAGGTAACATTTATTAACACCCAACTGTATCATCTTTGTTTATAAGTTAACTATCCAACTGTATTGGGTGGTAACACTTTAATGTTATTATATGATCCAAAAAATTAAGCATATGATGAAATATTTATGTATATTTTTATATTGTACAATTTTTGGATGCATCACCCCAAGCATCAAAGTAGAATGACATGTTGTGTTATACAGATCCAAATCCAAATTCATTAAAGTTAATTAGAATTAATTAAGGACGACTTAGTCTCTAAGCATGCATGACCATGAGGATCCATGAATGCAGTTTCAACATCAGAGTTTTGAGGCATGCAAACAGAATTGCTTCGACGACTTGAGCCCTGAGCTGCTTCTCTCTCTGCAACCATTGCAAAAAATGCATGAGGTGCCCAACCTGCATTCTCAATTTCAGAATCCGTTAATGTAATTACCAAATCATAATTCTAATTCTAAATTCCTAATAATAATAATAATAATAATGCTGTACAATTCACCTTCTATTTCATTTGGGAAAGGGAAAAACTGCAAGTAACAAAATGCAGCCACAACCGTTCCTGCATTTGCAACATTACAAAACCGTTCAATAAGTAAAATTTAATTACACAAAGTTTGGTGAAGTAATGGTAGAAACCTATGAGTGCTCCGGTAAAGACATCAGTCCAGTGATGCCAGTAATCATCCACACGCGAAATTGCGACGAGAACAGCGACCAGAACTGGAATTAGTACAATGCATAGCTTGGCTACATGCCCTCTTCGATCAAACACTCTTAGCTTTCCTGATATGTACCACGCTAGGTATGTTAGGCCTGCAAACGACCCTGCATTTCACCATACTTTTCATCTTTTATTTCTGTCACAATAAATCCTCAACTTGTATGTATGTAATATTCAATTTATGCATTCTTTTGTCAATTTGAATCCAAATGGGTCAATTTTTTATTTTAAAATTCTTTCTACTTACATGAAGAATGGCCGCTCGGAAAGCTTTTATATCCTTCTTTTACAATCATAGGATCTCCATGACAGACAACATCCTTAGTAACAGGATCAAATACCTGATTCCTAATAATATTAATTTCTTTTTTGCAATTTTTTCTTCCAAGTAATTAACTCAGATATATATATATATATATATATATACCTCTATTCCATCTGGGAAACATCTCCAAAAGAAGTTGGGCCTGGGCCGGCCCACAGCATCTTTGATAGCATCAGTTATAACACCAGTCACAAGAACAGAGAACAATAGGCCTGAGCTCGCATATACAAACCATCGGCTAATAATTAATTAATTTTATGACTTGAGCAATTAAAAACTGTATTAAGGTTAAAAAAATACCGAGAACTGCATGGTGGAAATCATAAACATCCTTTCTATAATAATAATACACAGATATGACAGCCAGCGGTAAAATTGCAGCAAGAATCTGTCAGAAAACACAAATTTTAAAAAACCAAAAATGATAAACTAATCCTAATTATGAATATAATGATGATTAAGAAATACATACAGGAACAGACCAAACCGGCACCGTATTAGGTTTTAATGGGTAGGTTAGATCTGTCATCATCCCTTGTCCAACAAAACGGTGAAAAGGCTCAATAAAGTTTAAAAAGGCATCAACAACCACAAGTAAAAGAAGAATTAGCCAATCCTGCATGTGTAGTTTTGCCACCTTCATTCCATGAGATCGTATGGTATGAGATTCTAACATCTCTGTATGAAAATTAATTAAAACAAAATGGTTTAATGCTAAAATTGCATTTGATTAATTAAAGCTAAATGTTTTTTATTGATAAATTAATAAATTATGCAGAAGATGAAATGATGATAATAATAATAATAATACCTTTCATTAATCGTAGTAATTAGAAGTCTGTGCTGCGATAAATGGAGAGTCAAGAGGAAGGAAAATCAGAGAAAGCGGAAATAATGAATCCACAATGGTTGAAGAAGATGCATAAGGGCGTTCCATTATCAGCCAATGCATTGTTGGCATTAACACGTACCACTTTTATAGCATTTTTGTTTTTTCGTTTCCGATTAATTCTAATGGAATTCTTTCCCTCAAAAAAGTTATACCCCTTTCACATTTTTAATAAATATACTTTCAATATTTTTTCTCATTAATTATAAAGAATCAAAAAATTAATTATATACATTAAACTTTTTTTAAGGAATAATTATATACATTAAAATTAGTAACATACTTGTGTGTGAACATCTAAAATTGAAATTTGGCTCTTTTTTAGTCTCCAAATAAATATAAATGAGGTTTTGAAATAAATAATACATGTTAAAATGGTTATATATTTTTAAAATAATTCTCAAAATAATCACTTTTTAGTTAAAAAGAAAATATAATTAATTTAAAAAATAATTTATTTATTATATAATCAGTTTAAAAAATAATTTATAAATAAAATGATATCACCTTTTTAAGAGTTAAAATTAAAAATATGACTATTTAAGTTAGATTAACAATTATATTTAGCCATAACAATCGGCCATTTTTGTTATTTTCCCAATATAAATTTACTTTTCAGTTTTAAATGTCCTCATATAGAAGTCTCATACAAAATTTTGATGTAACTTACCCTTACAATTAATTAATGAATAAAGAGCGTTAAATAGACCAGTATTTTATATTTTATATTTTTGGTCAACTTTAATGCGATGTATTTAATAAACGAATTGGGTTGTTTCGATAAAGTAATTTCTCAATTCATTTAATTTCAATTCTGACATGAGTATTTAATAAATGAATTGAGTTGACACGACTTATTTAAAAGACGTGTTTATCGTGTGGACTCATGTAACCGTTTTATAATAACATCATTTGTTTAACTTTTTTTAACCTAACGCATTCATTTAAACAAAATAACTCTTTACAAACTCATTTTATCAGCATATTACATATAAAATTATGCAGTTCACCTAAATTTTTTGACATAACCAATTTGCAAATGGAAGGCAAAGTTATGAGGTTGGATCAATTTTTCGATAGGAGGATGAGTTGTGAAGGTGATTCTACGAATTGGAGGGGATGTGTTGGGTTTTCGTAACTTTTGACTAAAATAAATATGAATTTGATTTTTACTGGAATAATATATATTTATCAAAAAAATCTTAAAAACAAAAAACTATTTATTTCAATAAAAAATAAGATAAACTTTGAGCTCACGAGCAGCTACATGAACAAACAAAGAAAGTACCATCCTCTTGTTCTCTAACAGGTTGATTGGTATAATTGACATAGTTGCGTGTCTTTTGTTATGGCCTAGCTTAAGACAGATTTGACACCTCATGACCAAACCCTTCATGTATAACTTTGTGCCATTGAATAAAATTCCATTCTTCTTGGTTCTCCACTATTTTTCCTTAGCTTTTGAGGGTTCATTTGCATCATCATTTGACTTTAAGTTTTTAAATATATAGTCATGGGGTCGACCTTTTCTAAATAGTGAATGAAACATGTAGCATGAGGACATGGGAGAGCTTCCCATTCTTTCAAGTCAATATTGTAAGACTATATTATCTTTATGAACGCTTCTTCCCCTTCTTCAACCCATCCCATATCATCACTTGAAGTTAATGGATATGGTCATATGAGTGACAATGCATAAGTTTAAAGTTATGGCATATTGGGAGGATTTTGTGAGATTAGTCAAGTTCAATTAAATATTTATATGATTTGTTGCTCAATTAAACTCATATAGTGGAATTTGAAAACTTAAATTTAAGTTTAGATTCTTGATTATGTATATTACAAATAAACTAAGTAAAACAAAGCATTAAATTTTGGTAATTCGAATTACAATCGAACAAATTCTTCTGTTGTTAAGAGGTTAATCATTCTCGCCTGTTATAAAATTAATCTAATTTTTCCTGTATATTTAGATATAAGACTATAAATAAATTAAATCATGCAACTCAACCAAATAAGCCGAAAATGGAGATAGCTAGTTGACTTGGAGAAAGACAGGTCATGTGTATGGAGGCTCATGTAAAATGATAAATCTATGTTAATAATAAGGCATTGAACAACCAGTTCCTTCATCCTCATGTGACTTGTAATTAAATTTGCATCTCCATCATTACCATGCATCTAGCTGTGCCAGATCTCACCCCCCATCGACATATAAGAATCAACAACACTCTAAAAAACAAAGATATATGCTCCAACATCAATTTCTTTTCAAGACTTGATGATGTGGAGTGCAAAGATGGTCATGGTTCCTTGGGCTTTCAACGGATTTTCGATTGATCATGTTCACAGCTTTAAATTAGTATATTATTTGCTTAATTATTTATTGAAAACGGTTTGATATGGAAAAATACATTTTGATCCCATTGAAGATGAAAAACTTATGATATTTATTGGATAAAAAGAATTAAGAGTATTATATCTTAATCATCGACCAAAGATGAAGTTTAGTTTTTTTTTTTTTTTGCTTATGTATTAAAAAGTTAAACATTTTAATTATATTTGTGGGTTACAACATGTCAGCAAATTTACATTATTTAACAGTTGTATGTCAGTTTTGTTTTTTAAAAAAAAAAAAAAAATTGTTTGTACAAAATCCTAATTGTGCGCATGAGATGATGGGTGAGGGAGTGGGAGAGATAAATTAGGAATAAAAAAGTAGATGGATGGATGAAAATGGTGTCTTGGGTTGTGATTTTCTCTTACAACCTCCTCGTATCTGAAGATTAAGCAAAGGGCCAATCCTTCTAGAGATCACCATTAAATACTACACTTCTACCTTTACCATCTCTATTAAATATTCTAATTTCATTTTACTTTAATGCTCTTCCCTTCTATTTTTTGCTTCATATTTATTTTTTTTAAATATGTCACAAGGTTAATTTTTAAACGATACTGATAATTTAGTGTTATTTTGAATTTTTTTTTTTTAATATTTTGGAACTCAAAATACATGTTCATTATTTATATATTATATTTTAATTTACTTGTACTATAATTAAAGGCAGCTTTGAAACTATGATATTTGTAACAGAAGGTAATGTGTTTCTCGTATGTAGTTTATTGTTAAAATTTGTAATTAGCTTTGTCTTAAACTTTGCTAATTGATTAAGCTGTACACATTCTTCAATTATTGAATTTAGCATAATTGATGGAAGCTAGTACCCCAACCTCGAAAAATTACTTAGCACAAACATTTATAATTATTTGAATGTAACAAAACAAAATTTAATCAACTATAAAAAATCATCATCCTTCTTCACTCCCAACCCAGAATAGTCAAAGCTTCCCCATTCATGGATCCTCCTCCCCTTCACCCAACTGCCACCGCCATTCACCTCAACTATTCAGACTCCTTCGAGTCCTCTCCTCGGTCACACACGGCGGAAACATTTAACGACCCTCTCCCGCCTGTTCCGGGAGCCAAACTCCGCCTAATATGCAGCTATGGCGGCCACATTATCCCTCGCCCGCACGACAAATCTCTCTGCTACATCGGCGGTGAAACGAGAATAGTGGCGGTTGACCGACACGCTTCACTTTCTTCTATCACCTCTCGCCTTTCCCGTACTCTGCTCGCCGGCCGTCCTTTCTCCCTAAAATATCAATTGCCCCGCGAAGACCTTGATTCTTTAGTATCAGTTACAACAGATGAAGATCTTGAAAATATGATTGAAGAATATGATCGTATTTCTTCTAATTGTTCATCAGTTTCAGCTCCTCATTCTCGAATTCGGTTATTCCTTTTCTTTGTAAAGCCTGAAACTACAGCTTCAATGGGTTCACTACTTGACGATGCTAAATCCGAAACATGGTTCGTTGATGCGCTTAATGGTTCTTGTTTGCTTCCCCTAAACCTTTCTTACAATGGTGCCATTGATTGCTTAGTCAATCTTGACGATAAGCCCGATAGTGCTTATGATTTGGAAGCCCAGGCAGAAAGAAATGAAATGAGTAACAATCATCATCATGTTAATCAAGTTCCAGGAGTGCAACATGAATTGCCTGATTCGCCCATGGTAGAAAATGGTTCTTCATCATCTTCTTCGTCTCCTTCAATGTCTAATCTTCCTCCGATTCGGGTTCGGTTGGATGATTCTCCTAATCATAAACCTGCAATCGAAGACCAACTTGCAAAACTGACTTTTGCCCAAGTTCTGCAGAAGCAGGATGAAGGTTCTGCTGCTGCTGCTCCTCCATTGCCTCCACTTCCCTCAGCTATTACGACATCTATTAATCCGGCTGGTGGTTCTACTGAGCATTTGAATCGGGTTTCATCAGATGATGAGAGATCGGATCAGGGTAGTGTTCCTGTTACTTGTCGAAAACCGCCATTGCCATTATTGCATTTGCAGCCACCAGCACAACACAAGGCCCTTGGTTCCTCCTGTTATAATCTACCATCACCAGATTCAGTCGCCAGGTATGTTCATTATAATCTAAATATCCCAAACACTCTGTCTCTCTGTTCTGTTCTGTTCTGTTTTGTTTCCTTCTTTGAAAAGGAAAAATTTTGAGAATCATATATGATTTTAGCAGTGATACGAGCATAACATCTGGGAATTCTTTCACAAAGGCTCTTCATCATCAAGAGCAAGCTCAAATGCCATTAGGAGACACAAAATCAGACATTTCAGTTTCTCAAATCCAACAAGCTCAGACTGCGAGTGGCTACACAGCTGCAGCACCGCAATTTGATCAGCCACAACAACAAATAGTACACAACACCAATTCACATTATACGTCACAAACAACACACCAATTACCAGTCTCATCTTACTATCCAGTTTACGCTCAACAAATCGATCATCAGCAACAGTACCCTGTTTACTTAATGCCCATATCACAGCAACAGCCATACATGTCTATGCAATCTAATACTATCTTGGATGCAACAGCTAACAGAATGGCTCATCCGCCGTTGTATCCAACAAAAGCTGTAGCTAAGCCTGAAATGGGCGCCGGAGTCTATAGAACTGGTGTCCCTGTGCCTATAGGTAGTCAATTTCAGCAACAATATGTGGGCTATGCAGCTCCTACACAATCAATTGCTGTTGCTGCTAACGCTTCTACTTATGGTTTTGAATATGGAAAAGCTACAGCTGATCAAATGTACTATAACCAGATTCAAGCTGCTTCTCAATACCAATCTATGAATCCAGCTGCTGCAACTTTTGCATTAGCAGATGCTGCTTCAAATCAGTTGCCAATTACAACCAATACTGCGCTTCAAATGGAACCTCATACCCACTAAATTACTGCTATTATTAGTTCAATGTCTTTTTTTTTTTTTTTGTACAAGTAAAATTGTTGGAAAACAATATTAATATTTGTCATTGGTATTTACTGGAATTGAACAATTATTTGAGCTAATTCTTAATTAATAATATTTTATGGTTGTATTAATTATATAAATTGATATGCAAGTTTCCAATTGTTGAGTGTCCATTGAAAGGTGTTGTTTAGCTTTATTTATGTCTCGCAAAACAAGTCCCATAATACAAATCTCTAGTTTCAAATCCTTATGTAACTAATAATTTTGGTTCTCCTATCTCGTCCCTTCGAAAAAACCAAGCTTCAAATGAACTTTCTTCTATTATTTGTGATTTGAAGAACAATGCTTACTGAAAAAATTATCATTGCTATTTTATTTTTTATTTTTTATTTTTTATTATTTAATTTCACGAAGAACACCTTTAGACGATTTAGAGCTTCCTTATGAGATTTGGTCAAAAAAAAAAAAAAAAAAAAACACCACAAATTGAAATCATTGCTTGAAATCGATTATCATCTGCTTCTAATACCACCAATCTCAATTTATTTGCAAATGTTATGAAACCCACCATCACGGTATTCTCTATTGGAGCAGAAGTCAATGGAGGAGCATAGTAATGCAGATAGAAGAAATGAGAGTGAAGAAAGGAAGAAGACTACTGTATAAGAAAGAAGAGAACGAAAACGACACCGTTGGCCTAAATAGTATACTGCTGGCAACGTTTCCTTTAATTAATATTGGAGGCTTGAACAACTAAATGAAACGGTGCCGTCTGACAAAGAACACGTGGGAAGCACATGATTTTCTTCTCCAATTTGTTTTCTGCATTCTCAAGTTCCTAATTTTTAATTAATTACGAACTTCTGATTGCGCAAGTAATTAATTAAGATGTAATTATTTTTTGAGTAGTCCTATAGAGAAAGAATAACTAGATCTAACTATTTATTTCAGTACTTCACTACTTTCTATTTTATGATTACGCAAACAACTTAAATAACCAAATTACAAATATCGATAGTTTAATAATGAAATTAGATTTTTCAAATAAAAATTCAACTTAAATTTTGAAAAACAAAATGATTTTTAGAGGTAGGTAAATTTGAGAATCAGTTCTTATTTAGATTTACTCAATTCTCTTATTCAGACCTGTATTTTTTTTTATTAAAAAAATGAAATCAAACTTTTATTAAAATTGGATTAATTTTTAAAAAAAAAAATGGTTCCTTTAAGACCGACTAGTCTGACAACGCGCAAAAATAATTTATCATTGCATTTTGAAAAAGAAACTAAAAATTCATAATTGGGGAAAAATTTGGCCGTAGTTGAAAATTGAACCTAAAACTCATTTTTGCTCCACCGCAAGCGATAAAAAATTTGATTTACTGGTTTAGTGTTGGGTTAAGGTTGGTAATTTTGCAGAAAATTTGAACCCGAAGGAATGGTGGTAAAGGAGGCTTTAAGTTGGATAGAAGATTTGGGTTGGAACAGAGTGATTGTCTTATGGTAGTTTAACCTGTTAATAGAAGGGATAATATGGATGGATCGATTTTTGGTGATATTATTCATATAAAGTTGTGTTCACATTTTTCGTTGAATTAATGAGATTGTTTATAGTTTAGCTCAAGTATCTCGAAACATGATGAACATGAAATGACTATTATTGATTTTGATTAATTAAGAAATTCATATATTATTTTTTTTAAAAAAAAGGTATCTTTTGTGACCCCTACTATTATTTGCTTATCAATTTTTTTCATTTTATCCATTCGAAGAAAAAATGTACATTAATACATTTTCCTAAAATATAATGAACACTTTAATGAATTTGTCTATATTATGAAATAACCAAAAGGTATCATTTATAAATAACTTTTTAGTCCATAAACAAAAATTCTTAGGAAATTTTTTTTTTTTTTTTTGAAAAAGATCAAATAAGTAGAAAAAACTGTATCCCACCACGCTTCTATTTTCCCTTTTTCCCCCTTTTCATGCATATACATTCCACGCTTTCGATCATTTGATGCAATAGCTTCAACTTGTTCTAGGCCAACTACCCACTCTTTTCTCCGCTAATGCTCACTTCCATCATCTCCAATGGCTACTTTCCATCACCACCTTCACAGCCACCACTTTTTTCTCGCCTCCCCTTCTCTCCTCTCGCAAAATTTCACATTTTCCCCTTCTTTCCTCCCATGGAAACCAAGGCAATTTTTCTCTCCCTCCTCATATATATATATATATATATATAACTTCCTTCATTTATCTGACACTCTTTGTTCTGTTGCATTGCAGGTATCTACGGATTTTATGTTGCATGCCGACAAAGCATTTAAATGATAATATCCAAATCCAACACCAACCCACGAGCAATCTCCGGGTTGTTTTCGCCGCAGGTGGTACCGGAGGGCACATAGTACCGGCGGTGGCAATAGCAGATGAGCTTCGATTAGCAGACCCCAATGCCCAATTTCTTTTCATAGGAACTTCAAACAGTGTAGAAAGTGCTTCCATTCCTTCTGCTGGCTATCCTTTCTCTTCTATTCCACCTGTACGGCTATATCGCCCTATATTTTCTCTCAGAAATCTTTCCCTTCCCTTTCATTTCGCACAATCAACAATCCGTAGTTTTAAGTTATTAAAGGAATTTGATCCCCATATTGTTATAGGCACAGGGGGCTATGTCTCTTTCCCTACTTGTATTGCTGCTTTAATTAGAGGAATTACGGTTGTGATTCAAGAACAGAACTCTGTTCCTGGCATTGCTAATTACTTGCTTTCCTTTTTTGCTAAGATTGTTTTTGTGGCTTATAATTCTACAGTTGAGAGCTTTCCCAGGAAACCCAAGTGTTTGGTGAGTGGGAATCCTATTAGAATGTCACTCAGAAAGTTTCTTCCCAAGGGAGTGGCTGTGAAGGAATTTTTCCCAAGTTGTGGTTGGAATGAGGATGAAGCTAAGCTGATTTTGGTGCTGGGAGGGTCTTTGGGTGCTAATACTATTAATATTGCCTTGTTGAATCTTTATAGTCAACTTTTGCTTGAACATGAGAATTGGTTTATCATATGGCAAACTGGGGTTGATTCTTATAATGAAATGGAAAGCCTTGTTAGGAACCATCCTCATTTGGTTTTGACTCAGTAAGTTCTGTTTCTTCTGTTACATTATAATTACTCAATTAAGTCTCTGATTTACATAATCTATTGCCACAAGCAACAACATTGAATATGAGTCTGAAAAGTTTTAAATTCATTTTTATGATGCTTTATATATTTTGTCAATATGCTTTGATTGGCATTAAAAAGCTGTTTCTTTATGTTTCTTGAATAGATGAAATCATTGTTCCTTATGTTTTGTATATTCAAAACTAAGAATTTAGACTATCCTCGAATTTGATGTAGTTATGATACTATATAGGTTCCTGCACTCAATGGATTTGGCATATGCTGCTGCAGACCTTGTTGTCTCCAGAGCTGGTGCAATGACATGCTCTGAGATTTTAGCTACTGGGAAACCTGCTATTCTGGTAAAATGCGGTGGACGTTCGTCTCTTTTCTTTTTGGATAAGTGTTGCTTGAAATAGCCCTCATTTTTTTTAGTGATATCTAATTCAAACTAGCTACTATTATGTATTAATCTAGCAAGAACTCTTCCTGTCAATCGAAAGGGTTTGTTGCAGAATATCATAACATTACCTACCATTAACGAAGTTAAGCATTAAGTTGACAAATATTCAACAATTTCCTTTAATGAGAATTCATTTGCAAGAAACTGAGGCAAGAATTTAGGGGTCAAACAGAAACTTGATTATCATCTTTTTGAAGTTGGTAAATGTATTCTTCTTACCAACTGTGGAAGGTATTCAATCCAATCATGTGATTGATTAACCAGATGGTGTAAAACTCCATATCCTATAGACATAATTTTGAGTGGTTTTTTAAGTATCCAATGCATGTTACAGCAATTCAGTTATCTTGAAACATAATTCATTAACACTCTAAAGACCCCATTTCTCTGTCTCTGTTTCTGCAGATACCATCACCAGATGTAGAAGAAGGCCACCAGTTGAGAAATGCTTCTCTAATGGCAGATGTAGCAGGTTCAAGGATTATAACTGAAGATGAACTTGATTCAACTACCCTGGGAACCACAATGGAAGAGATATTAGGTAACTTCAATACTTTGCTTATTTTTATGTGTAGGCCTCTTAATGCAATTACCTTGTTTTGTCCTTTGCCTTTCCTCCTAGATGTTTATGTCACAGCATACCCATGAGACGCAATATCAATACTAGCTTACCAGCATTGCAGAATTTCCAAATCTATGTATGTATTTGTTTACATTGAAAATTGAACTTCAGAGTTCAAACCACTAAGAAGCATCATAACCTCCTTATAGCAACTGCAATCACATCAGTTAGTAATGAATTGAGTGCAGATGGCTTAATTTTCTTAGTGGTTTGACTTTATCTTTCAGTTAAACATACTGTATGAAAATTTATGCATTTATTTTACTTTGCAATTCCAGCTTAGAAACCTTGTGATTGAATTATTTCATTTTCAGTTTGAAAACTGATAATAAGGTTGCTATGGCAGGAGATGAAACTTTAGCAGCTGATATGTCAGAAAGAGCTCTCAAAGCTGCGAAGCCTGATGCCTCTGTCGAAATCGTGCAGCAAATTCTTTCCCTTGCAGAATCTTCAACTAGTAAAAAGTAGCAATAAGTTGATCAAAGGAAGAATTGTCTGCCTGATATATTTCCCATGGTATAATAAATATCTTCCGTACTTTTAGCTTGATGCATTTTAGACAGAGAAAATGTTCGGTAAAAACTAAGTATGCATGCCATTCAGCTTCAGAGATGTCCGCATTTTAAATTAACCATTACGTACTCTCAAGGATATAGCTTATCAATTGCTTTTACACCCACTGCATATAGTATCTGTCAACACATGGTAATCACTTAGTGCATATTATAACCTCATTCTCTTGATCAACGATAATGTTGGCAGTCCATCTATATGTCAATTATTCTCACATTCTATCACATAATTCATATAACCATCACATTTCCAGTATACGCACATCACTTGGCAATGCACACTTATTTATCACATATTCATCAATCTTTAGGCATACATGGCACTCTGAACTCTGAAGATAGCATCTCTCTCAAAAACAAAACATTTTCGTCTCACTTCAGTTCATGTCATTCAGTGGTAATCCAGCCAAATCAGCGAGTTCATTTCATTGTATTTTATGTCCCAAGTACACGAGAAACGATGTTTTAATGAGAAAATTGCAAGAAATGTGGTTCTAACTGATTCTAATTTTTGGAAGAACCACATGCAAGAACTTATTTGCCTTAGCTCAACATAATGTTCCTAATTTTTTCTGCAATATTTCAGACTCATAGCTATTCAACATTTGTGCATTATCCATTTAAGCTGAAGACTACAAGCGACATAACTAGCCTTCATAGTTAGTCTGTGTTCTATTATTTCTACTATCCAATAATACACTATTAGAAGTTAGAGTGTTTATAGAACTTTTGAGCTGCATTAGAAGTTGTGTTAAGGTCAACATTTCATTTAAGGTTAATGATTTCATCATTACTCAAATGATTAATTCTGCTAAGAAAGTTAATTTTGTTTTGTACAACACGACCTCAAAATGTTTTTATGCCAACGGTTAATAGCTTATAAGCAACTTATAAACGGGTATGGGGTACTTTCAACTTAAAAATAGCTTATAAGCACTAAAAGATGTTAAAATTACTATAAAACATTGACTGAAAATTTCTTTGAACAATTAGGTATGACTTAAATCCAATCTCTTTCTTTAACTAATTAACCCATTTTCGTATAATAAACAAGATCTATAAAAAAATATGCAAAAAAAAAATTAAGTAAATTTATTCATTTGAAAATATTTAACAAATATATGCATAAAAATTTGAAATTTTTTTTAAAAAAATCCAAATTATTAAAATATTTGTATATATGAAATTAGATTTTTTTTAGAGAATTTTAATGAGTATTTGTATAGTGATGTATACATGGCCACGGTCCGTTTGGCCCGCCGGTTTTGGTCTGTCAGTTAATCGGTCCGGTCGTCGCTAAACCGGAATTGTTCGAATTATAACCAGAACCGTTAAGGGGACAGTTCGGTTAAGTTTCAAGTTATTTTTAACTGTGAACCGTATTGAATTGGAACCGTTGATGAATCATTCGAATCGCTGGTTAACTATTTTTTTAAAAAAAAAATATTCAGTTGAACCGTTGGTTAATCGGTCCACCATGACCCGACGGTTAACCGTGAATCGCTGGTTAAAATTCAATTTCCCCCTAACTATGACTTGACGGGCCGAAGCATGAGAAACTTATTATAATATTTTAAATCTATTAACATTTATTATAAGTATTTAGGTAATATTTAAAATCCACTAACATTTATTATAATAACATTATAAAAAATTAATCTGTGAAGTTGAACTAAAATATTAAGCATGAGAATAGTATATAAAAGAAGTGAAGTATTTAGGTAATATTTAAAATCTATTAACATTTATTATAATAACATTAAAAAAATTAATATTTGTTAAGTTGTACTAAAATATTAAGCATGAGAAACATTGAAATGAAAATAGAAGATATATAAAAGAAGTGAAGTAGAAAGCATCGTGTCCGGGGGTAGAAGTTATCATATTAAAAATTAGAAGATTTTTAATTATGATTATGAAAATAATAAGTTAGAATTAGCGTAAAGTAAATGCGTCAGCAATTTCTTACTAAACAGTGTTTGAGAAATTCATCTTCATTTAATATCTGAAATTATGTGACTAATGAAAGATTAATGGATAGTAAAGCAATATAAAAATTCAAATAACACAGGTGAAGTGCACAAATTATGAATTAGAATGGACAGGACATGAGTGCGTGGTTAATGTGGGTCCGTTTTTAGCGGCTGACTCAAGTCTTAAGCAGTTACCTTACTCAACTGGATTCTAAAGATGACGACACAACTCCCAACTTTTTAATTCTTTAGTAAAAGACTGTATAATGTAATTTAAATATGGGTATGGAAGTTGAATATCTCTTGGGTTTTGTTTGCTCTCTTATCATTTGATTTGTTTTGTGATAGCATGTAGGTCCAACTTGTTTTTATTACTATATTTGTGTTGATTTTGCGTTATTTATGCTTAAAAATGTAGTTTTAGTTAATTTATTGTTTTTGCGCTAGAAAAATTGGATTTGGCGTGAATGAAGTGAAAAGAAGCAAAATTGAAGCGTTTTGGAGAAATATTGAAACTGCAGAATTTTTCGGAATGCAAATAACAAGGCAATCCGATTTTTAGCGAGCCGTTGGCGAAACTAAGCGAAAACGAAAGAAACAATTTTTAAAAGGGTTGCTGGTCCGAAACATTTTAAAGGTTATTTCTGCTCGTTTTAAAGCCTGGAAGACCGATTTATTATCAATTTTAGTGGGTCCTGTTATTATATTAGTTAACCCTACTCGGATGTATTTAAGTCAGTTTTAGGGCTTTCTATACACACTTTTTGCCACCAAAAATAGGGTTACGGGATTGAAGTCTAAACAGCTGATTTTTCGCAATTCTTTCTTCTTTTTCATCATGTTTTTTGTCATAGCCATGCATGACTAATTTCTTTTGTTCAGTTAAGGCTTAAACCAAGATAGAAATTTGATTTCGATTGTGAGATTGTTGAACTTAATTGAATTTCTTAATCTATATTGCATTTATATGCTTTCTGTGATATATTAGGAAAATATATCCCTTAACGAAATTTTATTAAATGAATTAACAGTGCCCTTTGTTTTATTTGATAGCAATTTTCATAGCTATTTGATTGAATGAAATCTGTAATTGTTTGGTTAGATCGATAGAGTAGTAATTAATATAATCTGATTGGGTAGAATCTTTTGGGTTATGTTAAGGAAGAATATAATCAGATTTAAATGGATGCTCATAGTTTCTGTTAATCTGAGTGGGGTTCTATTAGATTTTAAGGCAATTAACGGTTAAATCTTTTGTCGTACTTAGGATTACTAGTTAATTAAGGGTTGTTATTAGATCGTATCTTAGCAACCTATTATTACAGTAGAATTGGTTGGGTCGACGTTCTTCCTGGCTATAACTTATCTATAATATGAATTAAGAAACATTCTGAAATCAATGATCAATCAAATCGAACTTCGCACCGCGGTATGCCTTAACTGAATTCGTTTCCTATTGTTTCAATTTAATATAAAATTATGTCGCTTACTTTAATTCTTTTTTATTAATTGATTTCCTTTCGATTTTTAATCTCTCGTTTTATTTTGTTTGTTTTTAATTTCGATTCTGGTTATTTACGACAAGCTAGTCCCTAGGGTACGACCCTTCTCACCCTATTTACAAGTTTTTTGTAGGAAGAGCATGTTTTATTTTTGGTGGATTCGACACCTATCAAATTTTGGTGCTGTTGCGGGGGACTAGTTAACTTTACTGTTTGTTGTCTTTTTGAATAACTAGGTCTGAAAAGTTATCAATACTGTTTGAATGACTAGTTAAGACTCTGATTGGATTGTCACCTTACCACCTAGTTTACGGCAAACCATGTCATTTGTCTGTCGAAGTGGAGCACTGAGCATTTTGGGCTATTCAGCGTTACAATATGAAGTATGGAAAAGTTGTGGAAATTCAAAGTCTAGAGACCAATAAAATTTTTAAGGTGAATGGACATTGATTGAAGACATTTTATGTAGGTCTTAGTATTTCTTAATCGGAGAATTCGAAGCTCGAAGAACCGGGAGAGTGCAGTTGATGAGCTCGCTCAAAAACGTCTAGCCGGAGACGTTAAAATCAAGCGCTCATTGGGAGGCAACCCAGTATTTAGTTCTGCTTAGTTTTTTCTTTATCTGAATTTACTTTATTTTTCCTTAATTTTTCAAAAATAAAAAATAAAAATAAATTGCATGAATAGTGTCGTCCCTAACCTGACAATCTGGCCCGAACTAGATCCACTTCCAAACCACCACCTACAACACTGCAGCACATCAGTAGCTGCTAAAGAAAGTAAGGCAGCAGCTCATTAAGCAAGTGTAGGCAAGTAAGCTAGTGTAGGGAAGTCCATTTACAGAATTTTTGGAGCGATAACAGGGCAGTATCCACTACTCTCATGCTTTTTAATTTCGTTACTTGTGAACTTTCCTTGATTGTTTGAATATTTGTCCACATTGAGGACAATGTGTAATATAAGTGTGGGGAGGGGATTTAAAATTGGTCTTTTTGCTGAGATTTTTGAGCTTACTGTTGGTTGTTTGATTGCTATGCCTTATAACTTCTTATTGTCAAGTTTTTACACCTTTAGTTATGACATTTGATGAGCTATTCTGAGTATTCCTGCTGGTATTACAGCTGCTGCCATATGTTTAATTTTTGATAAAAACTTGAGACTTTTAGGCTGTATTAGTTGAGTTATTTAGGCACTTATCCCGTGTTAATTTTTGAGCAATATTTTTGCATGTTTGATGTGTTAAGCTGATTTTAGAATTACTTAATTAGGTTTATTTGTGTCTTTAAACATGATTTGGAACTCTTAGGAAGTCTAGAGAGGAGAACTTTGCTTTGAAACTTAATTTGACCGTTGTGAGAACCTAAGACGATAAGTCTTAGCGAGCGGAGACCATACTTGAAATGACCGTTATTGCACTCGTGTATCTCAATTTAAATTGTTTACACTTTGAATTCTAAAATTGATTTTTTAAAACTTAGTTTCTTTCGGCACATGTTTTTTAGAGCAGTTTTCGAAGCAAAAATTTAGGATAGCTTCCGAAGACTAGAACTTTCTTTTACGTTCCCTTGAGTTGAAATCCTAGGTGAGTTTCGACTTTGGAAATGATCTAGGCGTTTTTTGGCCGATTCACTAATTCCTTTTACGTTTCCTCACCTTGACATTAAATTCTTTTTACCCCTTCTAGCCTGCTAAGTATGCTAAATGCGTAATTCCAATTTCTTTCATAGCCCATAATATAACCATATAACCCAAAAAGCCTTTTTCCTACCACCCTTGAACGAGAAAATTTGTCTTTTTAATTATTGTTGAGCATGCATATGTAAGTTATTAAGATTCGGTGTAAAATGCATTTTTGCTAATGTTATTATTTTTTAAATTAATTTTTGGGAATAAATACCCTTTATTGCTTGTGTGATTTGTAATTAATTATGTAAATTTTAGTTTCCTATTAAAAAAAATGATGATGAAGTTATATTAATTGTGAAGTTTCGGCACAAAAATCTTTTTAAGTTTCTAGATATCTTTTTAAGTTTCTAGATTGTTGTTGCGTTTACAAATGTCTATTTTTCATTGTAAAAAAAAGAAAAAGAAAAAAAAAAGAATAAAGAAAAAAATATTTTAAAAAAAAAAGAAATAGAAAAAAAAAGAAGAAAAAAAAAAGCAGCATAAATAAAAAAGAGCTGCAATTTTCTTTGTAAAGCTGGAATTCTGTGTTTAGTATTGTTTCTTTGTTGAGAGTTGCATTAATTGCCACCTAAACACTAAAGGTAATTATATTGTGCATCGCTCTTTTGTAGTTAAATGTAAAGACTTATTTTCTTGTTATTCTCTATCCTTACATTATCCTTTTTTTTTTGTAACCATCACCCTAGCTTAACCCATATAAAATACCTAATGATTATTGGTTGAGACTTGTCCTACATTAGTGGAGAGGGAATTACGAGAAGCGCCTATGATTGTTCATTAATTGATTTTCTTAAAGCTTTGAAAACGTATTTTATATGTTTTGATTATTGTTCAATAAAACATTGTTGATTCAAACTTCGTATGTGAGTATTTTAAAAATTCTTAGTGTAACCTTTTTCGATGAATGATTTTGACGGTTTGGTATCCAATTGCAATGTTACGTTGTTTGCGGTTTTCGCATATGTTGAATTGAGTTTCGTTGTGAAGTTGTGGTCTCCTATATGGATTAGATTTCGAGTTCTAAGTCATGCTTGAGGACAAATATAGGATAAGTGTGGAGAAATTTGATAGCATCCAAATTCAACTTGTTTTTATTGCTATGTTTGTTTTGATTTTGCGTTATTTGTGCTTAAAAATGTGGTTTTAGTTAATTTATTGCTTTTGCGTTAGGAAAGTTCGATTTGGCGTGAATGGAGCGAAAAGGAGCAAAATTGAAGCGTTTTGGAGGAAGATTGAAGCTACAGAATTTTTCGGGATGCAAAGAATAAGGCAATCCGATTTTTAGCGATTTTCAGCCGTGGGCGAAATTCAGCGAAAACGAGAGAAGCAATCTATTTTAAAAGGGCTACTGGTCCAAAATATCTCAAGGGTTATTTCTGCTCGTTTTAAAGTCTGGAAGACCGATTTATTATCAATTTTAGTGGGTCCTGTTATTATATTAGTTGACCCTATCTGAATGTATTTAAGTCAGTTTTAGGGCTTTCTATACACACTTTTTGCCACCAGATATAGGGTTGCGTGATTGAAGTCTAAACAGCTGATTTTTCGCAATCCTTTCTTCTTCTTCTTCATGTTTTCTGTCATAGTCATGCGTGACTAATTTTTTTTGCTCAGTTAAGGCTTAAACCAAGATAGAATTTTGATTTCGATTGTGAGATTGTTGAATTTAATTGAATTTTTTAATCTGTATTGCATTTATATTCTTTCTGTGATTTATTAGGAAAATATATCTCTTAGCGAAATTCTATTGAATGAAATAACAACGCTCGTTGTTTTATTTGATAGCAATTTCCATAGCTATTCGATTGAATCAAATCTGTAATTGTTTGGTTAGATCGATAGAGTAGTAATTAATATAATCTTATTGGGTAGAACTTTTTGGGTTATGTTAAAGAAGAATATAATCAGATTTAAATGGATGCTCTTAACTTCTGTTAATCTGGATAGGGTTCTACTAGATTTTAAGGCAATTAACAGTTAAATCTTTCGTCGTACTTAGGATTGCTAGTTAATTAGGGTTGTTATTAGATCGTATCTTAGCAACCTATTATTACGGTAGAATTGGTTGGGTCGACGTTCTTTCTGGTTATAACCTATCTGTAATATGAATTAAGAAATATTCTGAAATCAATGATCAATTAAATCGGACTTCCCGCCGCGGTATGCCTTAACTGAATTCGTTTCTTATTGTTTCAATTTAATATAAAATTCTGTCACTTGCTTTAATTCTTTTTGATTAATTAATTTCCTTTCGATTTTTAATCTCCCCTTTTATTTAGTTTGTTTTTAATTTCGATTCTGGTTATTTACGACACGCTAGTCCCTAGGGTTCGACTCTTCTCACTGTATTTACAAGTTTGTTTTGTAGGAAGAGCAAATTTTATTTTTTGTGGATTCGACCCTCATCAGTTTAGCTTTATTATTATTATTATTATATTGAATATGTAAAATTGTTTATTTGAATGGGATTAGAATGAATATCTATTTTGAATTTACTTGTATTCACTTTTTTGATTTGTATATTTATTTTTTAATTTTACTTATCGATATTTATTTACTTAGATTGACATTTATTTATTGATATTTTTCGGCAAAAATTGCGAAAATTGGTCAGAAACCACTAAGTACATGTGATGACTATTTTTTAATGAATCTAGTGAATTTTCGAAGGACTTGTTGATATTCTAATTTATGTTGAACAATATTAAAAGTGACATATTCGTAGTCTCTAAACTTATGTGTCTTTGAGCTCTAAATTTTGGTACATATAGGAAGACAACCATCAAAAACAAAAATAAAATGATAAGGAAAAGAACCAAAACAACAAAATAATGGAAAAGGATACATTTAGAGTTTTTAGGTTCATAAAATTGAAAATATACCTAAAATGAACATCTTTTCAATAAGACTACAAAATAATATATTATTAACAGTTTACAACCAGTTTCCAACAAATATAACCCTTCCAATATCGGTCTAGTTGGCGGAAAATGCAAAAAACAAAAATTGTCAAACCATACACCAATAGAATCGTTTTAACTCTCGAGTAATACAAATTATCGAACCATACACCAATAGAATCGTCTTGACTCTCTAATCAGAAATATGTCTTCAAATTCACATGATAATACACATATTAGTCGAAAATGGAAAAAAGTCAACTGGTATTTTGTTAAAAAATTTCAACATTGGAACATCATGACTAATCAACGCAAACTTATACATTAAATGAAACTCTTAACATAAGGATTCTAAATATACCTTCATTTTCCTTTTCTCATGGAGGTCACAAAAAATAGGTGAAAAACTCATCGGTAGGGCTGCAAACGAGCTGAGCCGAGCCGAGTATTATGCTACTCGAACTCGGCTCGTTTTAAATTTCACGAGCTCGAGCTTGTGTTAAATTCCACGAGCTCAAGCTCGGCTCGTTTTGAGACTTGCGAGTTTTGCTTGTTTTAGGCTCGCGAGCTTGGCTGTTTTATATTGCTATTCGAGCTTGAGTTTGAGCTCGCAAATAAGTTTGAATTCAAGCTCGTCTCGAGCTTGTGTTTTAGCTCACAAATAAGCTCGAGCTCGTTTCCTTCTACTATTCGAGCTCGTGTTCGAACTCGTTAAGAGTTAGTTAAAAATCAAGAAAATTCATTTTTAATGTCGTTTCAGTGAGAAAATGAAAATAGCAGTTTCAGTGAAAGAGAAATGAAATAGCAAAAAATGAAGTGGAGAGGCGGGTGGCTTGGCTGAAGCATAATTTTTAGTTTGGTACCAAAATTACGTCGTTTTGATAGGCTCGCGAGCTTATTTAACGAGCAGCTCGTGAGCCGATTAAACGAGCTACTCGCAAGCTTTTTAAATGAGCTGTTCGTGAGCCTAACTGCTCGGCTCGTTTATTAAACGAGCCTAAATTTTCGGTTCAAACTCGGCTAATTCAAGCTTTTATCGAGTAAATACTGAGCCGCTCGCGAACAGCTCGACTCGTTTGCAGTCCTACTCATCGGAAATATTTCAGAACCCATAAAAAGCCCAAGACCAACTTGATCAAATAATGTCCACCGAGTAAAAGCAAGGCAAATAACTTTCGACTCCCCTTTCACATAAGAAGTCGACCGCTAGTCTCGAATTAGCCGTCAGAGCTTCAAAATGACGGCGACGAGATGAGAGACAAATGGATCGTGAAGTTTTTTTTTTTTTTTTTTTTTTTATCTGCTTCAGTTCAACTACAGCCATGAAGTTTTGGATGGTTTACGATCGTGCTTCCAGTCTTTTACTTCCGATGGTATGCCACATATTTGGTTGACTTTCGGTGTTCTTGAATCTGTATTCGTATTTACTCTTTGTTTGACTTTGATAATCGTTCTAACATTAATTTATTCTGTTTTCTTTTCTACTTAAAGGACCTCATTTACAAAAATATATTTAAGCGTGAAGTTGTTAATTTTTTAAATTAATTTTGAATTGTAGCCCCTCCCCTCGTAAAAGTTCCTTAAATTTTCTTTGAAAATGCTATTATTTATTAGTTTGTTTTTGGATAAAAGTGCGGTCCATTCTTATAGGTCAGCAACAACTTATTAATTCCCTTTTTCTTATACACCAAAAGCACAAAGCATTCATTTTTGGCGAACAAAATCCAATGCAAGAGTTTTGGACGCCACCTGAGATCCACTGATGTACGTATCTTCAACTGCCCCACCCCACCCCACCCCACCCCACATTCTTTTCTGACACATCAACTCCTCTGTTTTCTGTTTCAATAATCAGTTACTTCTTTTAATTCATAAATTATACCACTCATCATTAGTTTTACTTTCTCGAATTACAATGGTGATTTTAAATGATGAAATTGAAATCAATCGACATTTTTTATACCATTTGGTTTACACAAAAATTGCAAAAATTTTAAATATATTATTAAAAATAAAATAAATTAATAATAATAATAATAATAATAATAATAATAATAATAATAATAATAATAATAAACATATCCTACTAAGTGGAATTTTAGTATAAATAAAACTATTTTAGTATAAATAAAACTATTGGATTGATCAATTCGTTCATCAATTTCAAAACAAATAATTTGAGATGTATTATCGTTTATGTAGTTATTAGATATTTGTATTAATTTTTTACAAATTATATGAGTTAATATTTTACAATACGCTACTTTAAATAATTAAAAATTATTTTATCGAAACATAGGATTGTTTTGTAGATTTAGAAATTATTAAAATCAACTTCAGTTAGCGTTAAATAAAAAAAAAAAAAAGCTATATATTAGTGTGTAAGTTTATGGAATAATTAGACAAGTGCGCTGAATGGCGCTTCACTATTTAATATTATGCGAGATATTCTCCCGTAACAATATGAGATTCCATAACGTAACGAATTTTTAAATTAAATATAAAAATCCTGTGAAAGAACAAAATAAATACTACAAAAATCGCAGCACCGTTGCTTGGATGAGGAGGTAAGCGACGCCACTGGGATTATTAATACGCTTACTCCAACTGTCTCCATCCCTAATGTTGCTTTGAAAATCTTTTGCTTCATTCATAAATTATATTGCTTTATACATCCAATTCAAATTAATACCATTTTTCTTCTAAAAAAATTAAAACATTTCAAAAGTGTAATGAAGAATATAGATATGGTTGTTTTGCGGTGTGATGGTCTCATGCCATCCTCCGCTTTTCATTTTCTTGCCTCTTCCGGTTATCGGTCACGTCCACGTCCGCGGCCAACACTCAGACTAAGAGCAGCTGTGACGACGAAGAAGCCTGAGACCTGTACGGCCGATGAGTTACACTATGTTCCTGTCTCAACTTCCGATTGGAAACTTGCTCTGTGGCGCTACCTGCCTTCGCCTAACGTAAAATTTTTCCATTTTTTTTAAAAAAAATTCATTGAAAATCAGTTTTGCATTTTAATTCGAATATTAAACTTCATTTTGTTTCTCAGGCGCTGGAGCGAAGGAATCATCCTCTTTTATTGTTATCAGGAATTGGAACAAACGCCACTGGATATGATCTCTCTCCTGAGGTAATTATTTTGTAGCCGAATTATTATTTCCTCTCTGTCCTCTGAATCATCGTTTCTGATAATGGTGATGTGGTTCAGTCCTCGTTTGCTCGCTCCATGGCTGCGCAAGGATTTGACACGTGGATTTTGGAAGTTAGAGGAGCTGGTTTGAGCTCATTGGAAGTGGAATATGGTGAAGGCAAGTAATCTCGGTCGGCTTTTCTCTACGATTTTAAAAGTGATTAATTAAGAAAATCGTATTATTCGAAGTGATTATTTCATAAAATCGTGTTATTCTTGCAGATTCTGAGCTGTCTTCATTCGAAGGAGAAGGAACAAATTTAATTTCAAAATCTGGAAAATTGAGTCCCAAACTCTCAGAAAGATACGTTCATTTACTTCAAAGTATGTCAGGGGCTTTTGGAGAAGGTAATTTTAAACACTGTTTGATTAATTGATTATACATTTGAAAGATGCTTACAGGATTTTGTTTCTGTAAAGCAGGGGAAACTTCTGCTGTTGCAATTCAAATTAAGGATATTAGTAGAAAACTTCTGGAATTTATTGAACAAGGTCAGCAATCTGAAAGACCACAGTTGTTTGACTTCAAACGACGCTTTTCTACTACAATAGAGAATTTTCTGAAGCAGCTTAATATGTTCGCGAAGTATGATTGGGATTTTGATAATTACCTGGAAGAGGATTTGCCTGCTGCGGTAAGGTGACATTTCTCAGGTGTAAAATGATTTTAGAATTCAGTATTTAGATTACAATTTATATAGAAATTACAGTCTGTAGCTGTTTCATCACAGATGGACTACATAAGAACTCAGTGTAGACCCAAGGACGGAAAATTGTTAGCAATTGGGCACTCCATGGGTGGTATTCTGCTTTATGCCACGCTATCGCGATGTTGTAAGATGCCAAACTTAAACAGATTTTTCAATGAACATTTTCATACTGTATCGCACTTTTTACACTCAAAATGTTGTGTTTGATTTACCATTAAAGTGTCTACTTTTCCGTATATAATGTAATTTCCTTATTCTTTAAGCTGATCTTGCACTATATATTTTGTAAGGTTATGAAGGAAAGGAATCAGGGCTGGCATCTATTGCAACTTTGGGTTCAGCGTTGGATTACACAAATTCAAGATCATCACTTAAGATGCTCTTACCGATGGCAAGTGATATCAAATTCAAATTGTTTCAAGTAATTAATTTTCACCATGGTTGCAAAGCAAAAGTAATGACTGGTTGATTTTGTTTATTATGTCTGCAGACAGACCCGGCAAAGGCGCTCAATGTTCGAGCTATTCCACTTGGAGCCCTGATGTCTGTTGTTCAACCTTTTTCATCTTGCTCTCCTTACATATTGTCTTGGTTAAATGCTCAAATTTCCGCTCCAGGCATGATGCATCCACAATTGCTTGAAAAGCTTGTTATGAAAAACTTCGGTAAGTACCAAAATGGAGTGTATGAGTTGATAATTTTGCGAAAAAAAGGTGTTGGTACTTGGTAAGGTATGAAATATTTCTGATTTAAGCTTTACTAAGACCTTAGAGGGACCCTGAATTCCCCTTTAGTTTCAATTGCTTATGAGGCTCTAACAAAGGGTTCATATATCAAGATTCGATCTTCCAATTAGAAATTAGGGATTCTGCATATAATATTAAGCTAGCGTGTTTCCGTTCCCAACGTTCTTGCTCCCTAATCCTTGTGTTGTACAGGCACAGTACCTGCTACGCTTCTCTTGCAGATGAGGACAGCATTTTATGAGGGTGGATTGAGAAACCGGGGTGGATCTATCTGTTATAAGGGTCATTTACGCAAAAGTAAGGTACCAATGTTGGCCATTGCTGGCGATCAAGATGTCATCTGTCCTCCCGAAGCAGTATATGGTAGTTCAATGCCTCAGTTTATTTACATTTAACCTGCAATTTTCAAGTATTTATCCTAGTTTCTAATTTTCGGACTACTGCTGTCAATGGAGCAGAAACTATAAGGCTCGTCCCGGAGCATTTGGTTACTTACAAAGTTTTTGGAGAGCCTTGGGGTCCACACTATGCTCACTATGATCTAGTGGGAAGCCGTTTGGTATGAGTTAGATTTATGATTTCATTTTCAGAGACATTTTAAATTTTGGTGATATATGAGAGTAAGTTTGAGCAACAAAGAATTTTTGTGCAGGCTGCATATAAAGTGTATCCATGCATCATCAACTTCCTAAGTCGACATGATAAATAGCCAGTTTGCCTCACATATTCTTTGACCATTGGCTTCATTAGCGTCCAATTGTTCTATATGCAGAGGATGTAGACTTGGTATTAAAGTCTCTCCAACTCCAACACCAACCAAAGCTATGCCTGCTAAGTAAAATAGCAATTGTGATAATACTGAGCATATACGAGAGACGGCTGAGGTGTAAATAATTATCTGCAAGTAAAAATGATAAAATTAATGAAAATGTTAATACTATATTTATTCCAGAACATGTTTTTATGGAAATAATTTACTGAGAGTAAAGGTCAGAAACCAGAGGAAGATGGAATTATAACCTGTATATTTGCCAGAGTATATTTACCAGTTCCTAGTGGAAAAATAAAATTTCAAATTCTTGCTCAATTATTATCTTTTTCTACTTGGCTTTCTTTCTCTATCTGTACCACACTGCATTTGCATGGAAGGGAACAAAAGGAAAAAAAGATGAAAGTCTGTAATCAAACCTTATCTTCTTTTTCAAAGTCACCATCTCCATGGCTTCTTAGACAAACCGTAGTCAAGGGAATAGTTTTGACGCATTAAATATATATCAGCAATCAAACTTCCCATATCTCTAACTCTAATCAAACATTCTCTCTTCTTTTTCCTTTGGGGAAAAAAATGGCTTCCAATCTGAATCTGTTCCAGTCAAATGTATACTCCATCTTCACCTTCTTCTTTCTCTTCTTCCTCCTTCCAACATCTTACTGGGAAGCCCAATGAATACTATGCGGAGTGCAGCAAACCTTCAATTGCTGGAATTTACCCGGTCTTTCTTATCCTTTCTGGAGCGATGATAGACCTGAATTCTGTGGAAGTGGCTCTTGAGGATTTAAGCTGAGGTGCAAAGAAGATCAATTTCCCCTTTTAAATATCAGCAATCAAGATTTTCGTGTAGTATTCGTCAATACAACCCAAAACATGATAAGAATCGTTGGAGCTGATTTATTTGATAATGTTTGTCCTGCGAATATCGCTGGGATTCTCCCAGTTACTGCTTGCAACAAAACTCTCTTTCATTATACCCCAAAACACACCGCACGTATATGAAATTAAACATTTAAGCACATAAACATGAAAAATTATCAAAAAGTCCCCAGGGTAATGGAAAATTACAAACTGGTCCCTATGTTTATCGAAAAATTTCTAAAACAACCATAAAACAGGAAAATATTCAAAATAACCCCTAAATATGCAAAAATACCAAAACATTCTCTAAACATGCAAAATTATCAAAACAGCCCCTAACTTAAAAATTACCAAAACAGTGCATGAATCATGCAAAATATCACAAATAACACCTAAAATGTGCAAAATTTCAGAAACAGTCCTTTAATTTTTGCAAACAGATTTTAGACAGAATATGCAGATTTATGAACATGAATTGTAATTGGTTCCCAAAAAGTTTGCGAAGATGATTTTTGAATATGAAATGAATGCAACATGAAAACCAGAGATGAAAAGAAAATTTCTTTAGGCAAAAGGATGCAAGCAGAACAGATTAAACTATGTTTGAACCAAACTAAACCTATTTGATTTCAAGAGGACTTGTAGTTTTTAAAGACAAACTTTAAACATGTAATTATAAGATGACTAAGAACATCAATAAAAACAATTTAAGCAAACCAAAAAAATGGCCTTTAAAGCATTAATGGACTGAAATCATTTTCAATCACAAATGACATGAAGAAACACAGCAACAAAGAATAAAACAAAACTCACATGATCAAACAAACCCATATGATGCAAATACAAAGATAAAAACATTTATCCAAAACTGATAAACATATGAAAAACCTAGACTGCAACAATAAATTTAAACCCACATGAACATAAGAACATAAACTATTGACCTTTTAGATTTTTAACCTCTTATAACATAAGAATAACAACATCTTAAACAGCATATGAACCAAGTGTTGAAACATTAAAGCACAGAAACTGAACGAAGACCATGAACCATTAAAATACAGAAGCTGAACAAAGACCAGTAACAAAAACAATAATCATGAATCAAAAAATAAAAACTTCAATAATCATTGATCAGAACTTACTCAAGATAAGCATCCATCATCAGAACATAACAACACACAACAAATGAACGTAGAGCATACCCATTTAATATCAATATTCAATCGGGTTCCCACACTGAACTCAACATCAAGAATCCAAAATTAAAGAGGAATTAGAAATGTTACCTCAAGTTTAAGTCCTCAGACCTTTTTATCCAAGCTCAAATATGATTTCCAACGTTATTCAAAGTCTCCGTCAGAATTTTTTTTTTCAGAAAAAAAAAAAAAAAAAAAAAACTCAAAGACATGTTATCAGAATAAATGCTCTAAACGGTTCTGATTTTGAATTAGTCTTGAAATAGAAATCATAAATCTCCAAAAACCCTAAAATAAAGATTCTCAAATTTAAGAACCCTAATTTTAAGAAGCCCTCAATTTCAGATTCTCTTTCTACTACTTTTTTCCCAGTCAATAGAATCCTCCTTTATCTTACCTCGGGCTACCGCTTTTATCCCCCAGAAAAGTGAACCCTCGACACTCTTTCGGTCTTCATCTACTTCGATAGGTACAGCCTCATCCGAGGCCCTGGTAAGCACGCCTTTGCATGTGGTCCCTTCCTTGCTCTTCCTCGTTCGTTGTCCTCGTATTGACCTCTTTCGTCATCATCGTACGAAGTTTGTTACAAACCGTTTGTACTTTCTCTTCTCTTCGTTCTCATCTCTTTCCCATTTATGTTTTAATTTCAGTTTATTTTTTCAATTTTGTTCATTTTATTTTGTTATGAAGAAAGGAAGAAACACAACATTTTAGAGGCGAAGGAACTTAGAGCTTAATTGGCAGCGTTTGATATTTTGAAAGAAAAAAAGGCTTGGTTCTGAATCGAACCGGACTGGTTTAATTCAAACCAGTTTGGTTCGATTCGAATTGGTCTGATTTGGATATAAAAATAGAACCGATTAAGAGGTTAATCCAAAATTAATTTAATTAATCTTAATAATTAATTAATTTTAAATTTCAAATAAATTTTTGAGAACAGACAAAACAATGACTTATGCAGTAAAATTTTGGAAAATTTTCAAAATCAAATCGAGAATTAAAACAACTCTTTCAGCTAAGCTAAGAAATTGATCCGATTAATTTCCTAAAACTTAAAGTTTATTATTACTGTGTATTTTTCAAGAGCAAATAACAAAGGTCAGCACATATAAATGAAGATAAACATTGTTGATATCCAGCTAATGCAGTGGCCAAGCATTAGCTGCAACAAGTGTTAGTAAAATTCTCACAGTAACTAATTTAGCTACTAGAGAAAAGCAATCATTATACTAGAAGTTTTGCTTTGTATCAGTCAACAGAACCATCAGCATTTTTGGAAAGTCAAGTGTTATTAGCTTCCAAAGCATCTATCTCCATTCAATATCCTTTTTAGCATGAAAATATGAAATTGGTTCATTGATTTTGTTAACATTTGCAGGAAAAGAAAGATAAGAGTTAGAACAGTAGGTAATTAACATGGTTTACATTATGATTTTCAGGTGGTGGTGGACAGGTGTGATAAAATCATTGAGCCAAAGGGGGTCTGGAGTTCTGCCTTGTACTTCATCTAATTGGTTGGTCTTGTATGACATTAAGTAATGAAATTTGAGATGGTGGTGGTAGGTTTTCAGCTAAGGTTTCATTCTCTTGTGCATGGTTTACAGGTAAAGTGTCATTTATTTGTGTATGTGGTGTAGAATTAATTTATGTGGTGATATGTGTTTGATGTGGTGGGTGAATGCATGTAGGTGGAACGAAATCATAGGTGTTTTCTGGTAGGGAAAAATGTATTCTTTAAAAATAACATCCCTTGAAAATTGAATGGATTTCTCTTGGATGTTATAAAGTTTGTAGCATTTAGCATATCCAAGTAGAATGCAAGAAAAAGCTCTAGGGTCAAGTTTGGTTTTGGTTGGTTTGCGATTAGATGTATAGGATAAACAGCCTATGGCTCTTAGCTGTTTAAGATCTGGTTTACTTTTGTACAGTACAAACATTCAGAAAGAGACTTTTAAGGGGACCCTATTTATTATGTAAACAGAAGTGAGCAACATTTCTGACAAAAAATGTTTAGGTAATTGGGATTGAAAAAGTAGGGATCTAGCAACATTGAGTATGTTTTTGTGTGGGGAGTAGGAGCAAGAAAATTGGTGAATGATGCCTTTTGAATCAAGAAAGGACTTCAAGGTTTGATTGATTGAGATTCTATTCCATTATCTGTTCTTATCTGTTTGATGGTAGTATTGAATTGATTTTCAATCTGTTCTTAACCTTGTTTGTTTGTTTGTGAGCATGAAAGCCCAGGTATATCTACCATCATCATCCACAATGGTTTAACATGTAGTGTGCTCCTGTTATAGCTTTAAATGCATAGGATCCCTAAAAGTCTATATGCACTTTTAGAATTGATGTCACTAGGAAAGAAAGGTAATCTGTTGTTTTGAAACAGGACAAATAGTACAACTTGAGTTAAGCAATGACACTTAGTTCCACGGGGTGATATCTGCAGAAGACAATGAAGTTGTGAAGAGATCGGACTGTGGTGCATACAGACTAATCCATTCGACAGACCATCTATGAGCAAGGTAATAGAAATGTTAGAAAGAAGCTCAGAAACACTAAATATGGTATCTTCTCATCCAAAATCTCCTCCACATTGTTCCTTTACAACTTCAAGGCCATAATGTTGCCTCATTCATTCAATGTATTTCTATAATCAAGTGTATTGCAAGTGAATAAATAGATCAACATGAATAACTGATTCATTTGCTTCTGCAAACACTGCTTTATATAAGAATCAAAGCATGCATTACAAATCAAAATTAACCATTAAAAGGATAATTGAATCAAGTATACATTCCAGTCTATCATATCATATCATATCCCTATTAAACTAATGCTTTTCATCAAATTCCAGTTCAATGAAATACTGAATTACTGCGAAAAAGAGGCCTATAATTTTTCAATAAGAAAACGCCAAACCTTCACACCAATGAATGAATTCATGATTTTATGTATAATATGGTAAAAATCTATACACCAAACGGGGTAAATTGCAGCAATTTGAAAGCCCTACCGACTGAGATCAGCATTACCCTCGAGCCACCGGTTCCTTTTTACAGACGGGGCATATATTTTTCTGTGCAAGCCATTGCTTTATACACTGTATGTGGAAGCCATGTCCACACTCCAGCTTTCCCAACTCATCATCTCTTTCATAATCCTCCTGCAACGAACAAGGAACAAAATAGGCAGATCAAATCTTGATAAATAATAACAAAACAAACTACTGGATTAAAGAAACGAGCGAAACTAAGAACCTGGCAAATGCTGCATTTCTTTTCTGGTATCACATGTAAATGTGACGAAAATTCATTGATAATTGAGGGCTTAATTTTTCTGACAGCATGTCTGATCTCATCATCTTTCAATCCAGTACTGACATAACCAATTCTCTCACCTAGCTCAAGCAGTTGCTGATAACAAGAGTAAAAAAGGCTTTAACAATTACATTAAAACAAGTAATTTTTATTGACAGAAGTGGCCAAGTTGAAAAGGATTATACTAGCACATAGGACATAGTATTTCGAATACGACGAAACGTCTCTAACTAAGGGTATGTATATAGGGTACTTTTCTTTTCCAAGATACCACATAATGTGTATTCACTTTCCAAAGCATGTACCCTCTCTGTCCCATAACATTTTAAGCCCTAATTTGACTCCCTCATAGTCATAGATTAAAGGAAACTCGGGTAATATAATTCAAATATATTTCTTGTTTATTTTTTTCCCCCTAATATACCCATATACAAACATTAAGTGTTACATATAATTCATTATGCTAGACTAATACACCTAATCAGAAAATTTGGCATCAAGTGGCAGCGTGGAACAGCAATAATTTAGATTTTTTAGCATGATATACACTTTGGGAAAATAGAAAGAACACACCTCATATGACATGTGATCAATATCCAGTCTCCAATCGCTAAATTGATCCCCTCTTCCTCCCATCATGAAACTATTTTGGAGCAGCATTATCTGCAATCATCCACAAGTTACAAATACATCATAAGATAATTTGATTGTGCAAAAATTCTCTATAAACACCCCCACAATTGAAATTATATCACCATTCAAAACGTTGGTAAATTCAAGTGAAAAGTATTCAACAAGTAATACTGTAACATTTGCTGCTAACATTTTAGATTCTATAATTGATTGCACAATTTCTAAGGATCATATCAGGCAATTACAAATAACAAAACTCACCCCAACTTTCAAACATTAAGGAGGTGCCTCTATATAGGCCAACAGGAATTTTGTATTACAAAGGAAAACCAAAATTGATTTTAATAGAAATTAACAAGTAAGCATACACTATAAAAATTTTATAAGGAAAAAAAACAAAGAAATGCAAACTAAAATGTATTATGCAAAAATACAGGAACTATTTAACATTAACTGCTGCACAACAATTTCGAATACAAATAATTTGGATTACATTCAGGCGGATAGATTTTTCATGAACTTTCATGAGCACATCCTCTCTTCAAATATCCCCCTCTATAAATGAAACTTCAACCTCACTCACTCAGTATACCTTTTAAGCTTCGCATTATTGAACCAAATACCGCTATAAGTGAACGTAAGGAATGGGAGAATTCATGATGATAATTAAATATCAATTTTAAGGGGGAAACAAAGAAACAAAATAGCTATACTGTTATTGCCCAGTTAGAGATTCCAGAAGTAATTCCACCATATAGCAAGTGTTGGCCAAGAGAGAGAGAGAGAGAGAGAGAGAGAGAGAGAGAGAGAGAGAGAGAGACTGAAAAGTAGCATTAAGACCATAAAAGATAGCAATTCATATTCTTGTAAAACATGAGTATTCAAACTCATCAGATTAACTTAGTCCACTAAAACTATAAATCTTCTTGCAGTGCAGTGAGGACTGGGAAAGAAATGCAAACAACCTAACATGGAAATCAGAGAAACCGCTCAGTTACTCCTAGTCAAAAGTTAGGCATATCAGGCAAATTAATGTTTCACAAGCATTGAATTGAACACGTAAACCATCAATCAGTCCTTTAAAAGAAGATACATTTGCAAGCCAAAATTAATAAGTGAACGGATTAGAGTAATAACAACCAAAAACTATAAATTATCATCTTTCCAATAGAACTCGCAGTCCGCTGACCAGCAAGCAGCTAACAAATGTGTAGCTCTCAAGTTGTCCCCCTTCTCAGAAACAAATGGGAATGAAGCCTCAAATTTAAGAAGACTTTTTTGCCCCAACGCAGACCAGTCTAATAGAAAATCCCATACATTATTGACACGAATTCTTTGAAGAAAGGTTCTGATACTATTTCCATGTGCAACTCCACCATGACAACCAAATTCATGAAGAACACAAAACAACCAATTGAAACAATGTAAAACCAGAAACACAGAGCAATATGAAATTACCTCAGCTAGTCCATCTGGGGAAGGATGCCGAACATGACGATAATATCTACTTCCAAAGACTTCTGGTTCAGGGCGAGATGAGAGAAAAGAAGGGTCCGTATCCAAAAAAGAGAGAGTCTCAGGGGTTACTGTTGCCCTTCTCCCTAAACAAGAAGCACGCTGCCAAGATTCACACAAATCAACAATAAGCTAAACAGAGATCAAACCCCAAACACGAATACACTAATGGGTGAAAAGCTAAGCAGAGAATATGAAACAAGCTCCACTTAAAAAATATAATAAAACAAAGTGAAAAGCAGAAGTCTTTATATGCATAAACACAGAGTAGTGTGTCCTTCTCTAATTCAAAAACTAGAGACTCACTTATCATTAAGCTGCGTATAAACAAACTCCTAATCCTACGAATTTGGTGGGGTCCGCATTTTTTTGACCAACAGGTTGTTTGCTTTTCTAACCTTGGTATATCATACGTACACGCATAGCAAGATTATAGCAAAACCCCAATATAAAAGAAATGAACTTTGTTCATTTTTAATTAACATCCAAATCAATTAATAATACAAAAATAATTTCGCAGCTAAAAAGAGGACGTTTGAGAAACCAAATTTTCGAAAATTGCTAAAAATGTTTAATGTTACTAATAAATAGGGAATTAACCATAATAATATCTAGGAAAGCGGAACAGGCTCACATTAAATGACCATAAATTTGCATCCTTCTCATCTTAAACTCATCAGGATTTGTTTTGTTCATTACAGTACAAAAAAATAAAAATTTCAACTTTTAAAAGGCAACCCAAGAATCCCAATTCAGAGAGATTTCATCAAATATTAAACAAACGCAAGAATCAATCAATCAATCTTTTTTGTTTTTCTTGAGAAGGGTCCATCCATAAATAAAAGTATGCAAAGGTTTCAGCTTGAAATCAAGGATCAGAATCACAATATATGCATCAAATGTGAAATTAGCCTCTACAAATAAAACAAAACTCATCTCCATTGAATAGCTCCGAGATTCAGTGCTCTTCTAAAATCAGATAAGAGTAAATTGTTTGTTTCAAATAAATAAACAAATGGTATAGCCATGTTGAGAAACTAATGGAGCAAACTATGATTTTGAAACATAATACAAGATAAAAAACCCTGTTTTAAAAGTATACCTCTCTATCCCTTTCTCTTTCTCTTTCCCTTTGAATGATTTTCTCTCCATCAATTTTCCCTCTTCCCGACGGATTATTATTCCTTCTTGCCACAACACAATCCACTGACCCAACAACAGCATCTGCAGAAAACCCAATTCCAGGTCCGCACCATACATCTTGAATAACCATACAACTTCCAGGATTGAAATTTCCATTGCTACTATCATTATTCACATTGCCAACAGCAGCATTTCCTTCCCCATTATTATTGTTACTTTCGCTGCAAACCCTAAGACTCTCCTTCTTCCTTTTGTGTTGTTGTTGATTCTTTTTCTTCTTCACCTTCTTCCCTTCCCACTCCGCCGATGACCGTATCACAGCTGGCACCGACACTTGTTTTGCTGCTCCGACAGTACATCCTAGGCCTCTGAATGGGGCCTTCTTCTTGGAGGTGGGTTCAGTGGGGTTTGTGGAAAAGGGGGAAAGAAAAAGAGAGGAGATTGAGGACTTGGATGAGCGAATAATATGTGGATTTGGATCTGTTTCTGTAAAAATGGGGGGATTGTCTTGTTCAAGGTGGTGAAATGGATGTCTGGATCTTCTAATCTTGATTTGCTCAGCTATTGTTGAAGAAGAAGAGGAACTCTCCGCAAAAACTGGCATGATGATTAATTAACGAGAAGAGTCGAAGAAAATAAATGAAATGGGGATGCCACAAAAAGAAGAAAGAGAGGGAATGAGAAGAGATTTGATTTGAAGTTATAGTAGAAAGAGAGAAAGAAAAGAACAGAAAGAATGGATTTTGATTATGATAATTGTTATTGAAAGAGATGAATTACAGAAATTGTTTGTTTAATTAGAAAATGGTTGGTGGGGTATGGTTTGTCTTGTAGTTGCAATTGGAAGCGTGGGTAAAAATGTTCATACACACAGACACAGACACTGGAATCCATTAAAGCTTTTTGCTTTTTTAATCTTTATTTCCTTCTTTTAAGCCTAATTGATGCTAACTTATTCAGCAATAAAGCTATTAAAGTAAAACATTTTTCTTTTTGATGTTTTACTATATATATGAGTTTTTTCTATATATTCTACATGCATCTATTTCTAACCTATAATTTTGATTACTATTCTAATTCTTCTTTCTTTTACTATAGAAATTATATAAGTAATTATCAAAATTTATATGACCATCAAACACACACATCATCTCTTTCATTTTTTAGCTAATTCTTAATAATTTAAGAATATTCTCAATTTTTATAGGTTTTTCCTATATAAAAGAGAAATTATTTGTAGTGGTTTGTAGTTGGTAATGCTAATGATTAACTTTTATAAATACTACATATAATAATTATAAGACAAGACCTTATTTGTTATGCTTTTATATTAGTACTATTAAGTTTTTAAACAATTTATAATAATCATATTCTTTAATTTAATTAAGAGTTTGAAGAAACAATTTCTTCATTTAACAAAAAAAATAAATTAAGAAGACTATTTTAAAATGTTTATGAAGCATAATTTCTTATTTATACGAGGAAGGGAGTACGGAGGGAGGGAAAAGGGTATAAAAGTAATAAAATAAGAAGGTCGTAGTGTGGTGGAGAATTCGTAGGGCCCCACATTGAATCACAAGGTCAAAACTAAATTGGGTTTTTTTGATTATAGACCCAATTTAAGCAATACGACGTGACGGTGGCCGTGGGTTCAGTATTTGAACCAGCCCGATTAATGTTTCAATTAAAACCGAAAATAGCCAATCGAAATCGCACAATTTCAAGTAAATTAGTTAATTTTTTCGCTGTTCTTAAAAGTAGTTACTTGTGAATAACTCTTCTTAAAAGTAGTTACATGAGAATCCCTACATAGTATAGGTTATAGGCCATCTGAGGCTTCGGAAACTGGGCCCAAGATATAGCCAAATAGTTTGAATGATGAATTTGACTATACCTTGGGTTCCATTTTAGAGCAGAGTAATCAGGTCAATCAAACCGAAATTCAGTTCGGTTTCACGGATTTTTTTTTACCATTCTCTCTACATTATTTAATACGAATACGAATCTTTTACAGCTCAATATCTGGTATAACATGAATATTTTGGTTTTAAATATTAAATATAAATAATTTGTAAAAGAAAAATTGTTTTAATGAACTAATATTTTTATTTTGTATTTTTGTTCCTTTTATTTTAATTCGAATCAATTAATTAAAAACTTGTATGAAACCATTGCATGAACTGGTATCTTTGGAATATACTCTTATTCTTAGTGATAAAATAATATTAGTGATAAAGGTATGAGTAGTTGCAAAATAATGGAGAGAGATAGAGGTGGCCACGGTTCGGGCCGGGCCGGTTCCGGGCCTCGGCCCGCCGGGCCACGGTTCATGGTTCCCTCAAACCGTAACCGGCCCGCCGAACCGGCGGTTCGACGGACCGGCGGTTAACCGGCGGTTCCGGTTAACCG